>JAWPHD010013100.1:0-70812 GCA_037043455.1 Cyrtodaria siliqua
GTTTTCTCAGTTGTTTAATTAATAAAGTATAAATATGAACTAAAATATTGTCTTTATTATTGTGTCTTCCATCACAAAGTGGTAGGCGAGACTGATTGTTTTGGTTTGTCCGTTCGTCCTTTGGATTTTGAAGAAACTTTGTACGAAGCATCAGTATAATGCCTATATGTTTTTGAGGTCAGTAGGTTATCGCTCAATGTCATCATGACAGGAAAATGAAAATTCTTGCCCACACCGTTATTACTCTTTCACTAAAGACCAATATGAAACTTCATTGGAGGACTGAACGTGAAAATTGATTTTTAGGTCAAAGGTTAAGGTCTCTGCTGACAAAAACGTTCCATATCCACTATCATACACATATTAACACATCCTAACACGATTGCGCAGTGAGAGGAGACATCTTTTCTCTTTAAAAAAAATACGCTCTAGTTGATTATTGTTGATGGTGCTTTATTCATATTATATCATGCATGATAACATCGTAATGTATTTTGAACCCAGTAAAATTCATCGATACTGCCGCCTCTGAACCAAACTACATGTTTTAGTGGATTCAATAGTGTGCAAGAAATATATTCCGATCGAGCAGTTTTATTTTAAATTAATAAATTAAAAAAAACGCGTTTTAAAACAACCAAACACCTGTTATTTGATGAAAACAGACATTTAAATTCCTGGTTATATAAGTTATATTCAACTGTTGAAAGCAAACATTTATTTCATTTTTCCACTGAAAAAGTAATTCCCAGAATATAGTTTGAATGAAAATCCAGATTCAGCATATTCTAGAAATGTGCTGGGATTTGTTTTCTTCAGGAAAATGTAAACAATATCTTTTCAACAAATTTGTTAGTGTCAGCGTTTTCTTTTTGTTATTGTGACACTGACCCCTGTGGTTTGGTTTGGTGTGTTTCATCCTTTGAGTGTCACACAAATAAAAAAAAGAGGACCATGAGGGCCTGTGGACGCTCTACTGGCTAACATGGCTCTTATAACGTCAATGAAGTGAGAGACTGCAATTTACATCGTAAATGAAAGATTTGGGGAAAATACAGCATTTTTAACTAAATCAAGGGCCATAACTAAAGAATCTGTTCAAGTTTGGTAAAGATCAGATGAAAAATGAAGGCCCTACCATATTAACGAGGCAAAATATAGCATTTTTAACTAAACAAGAGCCAACTCCTCTGTTACTGGTCCGATTTGGCTGGTTTTCGAACTTGGCCATAGAGCTAAAAAATAAATGAATAACTAAGAAAAATAAAAAAAATAACAAATACTGAAAACAAATTAAAAAAGAAAGAATTCAACAAAAAATAAATAAAAAAAAAAATATTTAAAAAAAACATCAAAAAGAAAAAATTCAGAAACAAAAACAAAAACAAATTAAACAAAAAAAAAAGACAAAACAAATTAAACTCAAAAAAAATCAAAAAAAAATAATGAAATCTCTTCAAATTTTAAGCTCAGTAAGATCAGATGCAAAATGAAGGACCTATTGTACATACATGTACGAGGCAAATTATAGCATAATAAACAAAATCAAGGGCAATAACTCCGCTGTTACAGATCTGATCTGGCTGGTTTTCAAATTTGTTCGAGCTTTCATTGACATTTACAATCTGATAAGGTTTGGTAAAGATTGGATGAACAATAACTAAATCAAGGTCCATAACTCCGCTGTTACTGGTCCGATACGGCTGGTTTTCGAACTTGTCCATGCTTTCATTGACATTAACAATCTGATCAAGTTCGATAAAGTTCGTATAAACAATTAAATCCCTATCGTCTTGACAAAACAAAGTGTAGCATTTTTAACTAAATCAAATACCATAACTCCGCTGTTACTCGTCCGATCTGGCTGGTTTTTGAACTTGCCCGAGCTTTTATTAATATTAACAATCTATAAAATGTTGGTAAAAATCGGATGAAAAATGAAGGCCCTATCGTCTTAACGAGATAAAAGTTAACGGATGGACGGACGGACGACGGACACCACACCATCCCATAAATAAAAATAGTCAGAAGATCCCCCACATGCGGAATGATAGGAGCCAATCAGATTGCAGAGCGTAGCATTTTACATACTAGTTCGTGGTGAAACTAACCGCGTTTGGCGCAGTTGGTGCGCGGTTGGTTAGATCATTGTCTCCTTTTTGTCTTCTGACCTGCAGGTTCAGGATTAAAGCCCCATATAAGGCAGCATGTTTTAAACATGTATGTAAACATATTTCAAATTATGCGAAACTATTACGGAATAACATCTGATTGGTTCCTACCATTCTGCATGTGAGTACTCTGTTAGTGCCCGCTTTTAGGTAAAATGGAAAACATCAAGTCCCCAATTTGTAATGGTCGGCCTAGATGTTGAGAATATAATGTCAGAAGCGAATACAGAATTTGACATATGAGCGCAACATATTTTTAGATCGGGGCTGAGGGTGATGTGCGACGCACATGTATATTCAGTAGTACTGTTAATATAGCATGACTGTGTGTTTTGTGTCAGATAGGCAACCATATAGAAAAACAAAACACTATCAAAATCGATTGAAACATATTTATTGTTAAATGTATAATTATGCCATGCCCTATACTTGTGATTCAAACATCTCAACATTTAAATAACGATTACAGATCCGCACATTTTGGATTCACGAGTACACTACTTCACATAATACACTATATTGTGTTTGTTACTGACAGCTTTATTGTGTTTGTTGCTGACAGTAGCAAGTCTTTTACTTGTATTCATAAACTTACGTGGTTAAATAAATTCTGCTTTTTTTAAACCCATGGAGTCTCGTTAGTTTTAAATAAACATTTAAAATAATAAGTTTCTGCCTGTTAAACTTTTATTAGGTTTTCGCTCTTTTTTTCTGAGTAAGTAAACTCCGCAAAGCGTATTAGCTCTATTTTAATTACTATAATACTGACGACACACCGTTGCAATTTTATTCAGTGTCTGAAAAAAGACATTCTGACATTAATACAGCCACTACTAAGATCATATATATAGTCTGGAATGCACTGCCAGTTACATTATAATCATACGTATACATGTAGTTATATGAGTTCGTTCCTGGTCGCATTTCAATTGTACACTGAACAAAATTGTTAAGTATCAACTTTTGTATCTTAACTAATTTTCTTATTTTAAATATATTTTAGAATAGAGTGTATGATAAGTATTTTTTTTTACCCATAGTTTGTAAAACATTTATTTTTTGTTTAAATTGTTACATCTTTTGAGAGTTACCCTCCGTTTATATGAAAACATGAAATGTACTGATAAAATACATAACATGAGTCAAAGGTCGCTTAAAGATATCAAATTCTTAAAATTGGTATGAAATTATAGAAAAAAACATAAAATGTTGACCCATTTATCGCAGATTTTCCGTCTAAAAAAAAATGAAATATGTATAATCTTAAATTACCTCCCTTTACATTGAATATTGTTTGAAATTCAAGTAACTGTAATTCAGCGTTAAATTAAAAATTTCGAAAATTTCTTTTGCAAACGCATTTGTAATGGTATGCTAGTAAAACATGATGTCAAAATAATTTTAACTGGCTTTTTTTAGAATTAGGAACATCGAAAGCTTCACTAATTCGAAGTACTTAATAAAATCCTATATACCCAGTTGTATAAGTGTTATAACTTATTTCTAAGAACACACATTGACTTAAAAGTTTTAAAATATGTTCATGCAATCAGAGCAGACGATTTACACTCGTTATTTTGCAGCTTAACCGTATCTCTAATCAAGCTCTAAATACACAAAATAATGAGAATATTATTGACATATTCTTAGGTTGATACTTAGCAATTTGGTTTAGTATATTTGAATGCGTGCCGTCTTTAAGACTGACGGTTATTCTGGTTAGTTAATTTGGCGAAACTTAAGTACTTTTCTCCATTTTTATAAACTTGTTTATATCGATACATGATAAACATATTTATATGTACATACACTTGTTTTATTCTCGCTTTTAACTCATCAAAATAAATACAGTGCGTTTTCAGAAAGATGTCTGTGTCAGCTGGTGCGGGGTGGGTGGGGTGGTTGGGGTGTAGTATACTAGCGTAATGGTTTCCCACCGAAATGCTGTTAACACATTACTTCAGTAATTTAACAAATGCTGAGCAATTTCAAAATAAGTTTATATCTTATAAATAATAATTCCACATTTTCAATATCAATACATCTTCCCGTGTGAACATTAATGTTAAATGCATTTCAGCGAGTATGGTGTTTTTAAGTTAATTTGGTGGGAAGAAAACGTATTTCTTTATGATAGTCTTTTTCAATAGCAAGCGTTTCAATGAACACTTTTAGAAACTAATAGGCATTCTCGCTAATAAAATTTCAGTTTTTCGCTATTTTTTCATATTCAGAAAATTAGCTCCGCAACGGATATTGCCACCATAATGATTTAATTCTCAACATACCTTTGCTATTTTGTTTATTACAAAGGATATTGGACACTCCTTTGGGACCAACGAGCCCAGTATAGGTGGCTATGAAGTAGAATACCGCTTAAACCGGTGCTAGGGGGCGTGAGAGGTGTTGCCTCGTTCATTACTTCTCATGAACAGACTCAATAAAACCGAGTCAGCTGCTTTATTCTCTTATTTGTGTTTGCTGCTCCCAAAGGATCACCTTTATCAGTATAGAACATAACTGGATAAAACAATTAGTCTTAAATGCTCGGACACATGCATTTTAGATAATCAAATTATTTTATTTCTTGTGTACCATTTGCATTTCTTTAACATAATGTAACATAATGTTGCCGTTTTTGAGTTGGAAGGTCATGTTAGTTAATTTTGTAAAAGAAAGAGTACATCTCACCGACTTTATTGAAAGTGTACATATCGATACAAGAAACTCGTATTTATACGATAATGCCATTCCCTTTATTCTCGCTTTGGATTGTCGAACTGAATACAGTTTCTTTAATAAGTACTTTTTTCGCAACGTATGCAACTTTATGTGTATGACAGGTGGAGGGGGAGAGGGAAAGGAGGCGAGGAATAGCCTAATGGTATCCCTCAAAAATGCTATGAAACTACTACTTTGATATTATAACAAATAATGAACAATGCTGAACTGTTTTCTTTTCATCCCTTATTTCATATTTTCACCATTTTAATTTTAATACACCTTCAAAAAACTTAACATTCGAACGCAGATCAGGCATATGTTAGCTCTTACGGCGAAAAAAGTTAATTTGGTGAAAAAAAGTTTGTTTTTTCCCGATTCACATAAAATTTGTTTTTGAAATAGGCATCATGTCAATGAACATTTTCATTAAGTTTTTTTTAATTCTAGTTGTTAGAAGAAAAACATTTCGTCATTTTTAATGACAGAGAAATTTTATTTTGCAGCGCACATTTATTCCTTGTTGTTTTCTATTCCCGGCCTACTATTATCCTTTTTAACGCCACAAAATAAATTGGACTCCTCGGCATAAATTCAGACCATGCTGAGATCAAAAATGTAATCTGGAATACAATTTTGATACGTGTTTTCATTTCATAAAAGTACTGCATGTGTTGTGTACCTGGTCGCCTATCTAAATGTACATGCAATTCGTCGTCGTTTGGGACGGATAGCGATGTTATTAATTTGGTGAAAAAAGGTGATTTTCTCCGATTTTTTAAAAAAAAATACATGCATATAAACAAGAAATGTATCTACATGTACATATATTTAATTTTATTCTAGAAAAGTGCGTTTTCAACAACTAGAACATTAAAGTCAATTAAATGCGTGCCGCTTAGAAGTACCTTTAGCTATTAACGTGAATAACATAAAGTTTGTAACAATTATATCCGATCAAAGTAGTTTGTGATTATATTAATACATTGTCTACGATCCATGTTCGCGTTTTGTCACAATCGGAGTTTATATATGTGAGGTGTATACATTTGATCAGTGTCAATTTTGCACGTGACCGTGTTTGATAAATATTCATCCGCCGTAGAGCTGGCGTTCCTAATATTGTTACAAGGCAACCAACCAGCTGCTGGCGTTGACTGACTGACTGACTGAATATAATATAATCACATACATTTGGCATACCGATGTGACATTCCGCCGTGTTCTATGTGTAAGTAGGGCTGCCGTAAGTGCACGTTTTGATTTCAATGCACTATATCGAGGGTTCGATTCCCGATGCAAGCGAACACATATTACTTTACTTTTTTCATTTAAAAAAAAATGAATCAATAAAAGTAAAGTAGGTCGGTAGGAATTTGTTTTAAATAATCAGTTATTTTTTTTAATAATAGAAAAAATTGTTCCTTAGTGCTTGTGTTCGTATTAAAGAACTTTCATATAATAAAAAATATATAATGAACAAATATATAATGCTCAAAACATTTGTATTGGAATAAACATTTCTGGGATGAGAAGATGTATGTGTGTGTGCGTGTGTGTGTGTGCGTACCTGCGTGCGTGCGTGCGTGGCTAAGTGTGTGTGTGTGGGGGTGTGTGCGTTTGTGTGGGGGTGTGGGTTTGCGTGTGCGTGCGAGTTTGTATGGATTGCGCCTGGTTGTGTGTGCGTGGGTGTTTGTGCGGGAGTGCGCGCGCGCGCGCGCGTGTGTGTGTGTGTGTGTGTGTATGCGTGCGTGTGTGTTGCGTTTCGTGCTTGCGTGCGTGCATGCGTGCGTGCTTGTGCGTGTGTGTTTGTATTGGAATAAACAGTGTTGGGTCGGGAAGGTATGCGGGCGTGCGTGCGTGTGTGTGTGTGCGTGCGTGCGTGCGTGCGTGCATGCGTGCGTGCGTGCGTGCGTGCGTGCGTGCGTGCGTGCGTGCGTGCGTGTGTGTGTGTGTGTGTGTGTGTGCGTACATGCGTGTGTGTACGTGCGTACCCGCGTATGTGTGTGCGTCAAATGTCCGGATAAAATCTCCGAATTTTTCAGTCTCTCTCCAGATCTCCGGATTTGAGTGTGCAATCGCCGGATTATCCAGCAGAACAAACTGTTAATAATTAACAGCTATACGTTCACAGTTTATCAGTTATTTCTCGAGTCGGTCCTGTTACGCTCCCTAGACAGAGGAATATATACAAGTATATTGTCGTCCGTGAAATGCACTGACTGAATATACAATTGACACCTAAGGACATAATTAGTTCCTTCAGTAGCATAACGACATGCGTAATGCAGCAATTTCTGTGATTTCTTTAATTGGTCAATCTAACTAAAATAGCAAGTGACAGGAACTAGCATTTCCTTGTGTATTTACTATAACAGCTGCTGCAGAAAAGTAAGTGTACTTTTATAAAAAATAGTTGAAAAATAAACAAAGTCATTTACCAACACTTTCGTCGGTCAGGTTATAGTTTTACTAACGCCACTGTTTCAACCTGTTGAATATATAATTCATGATAATGATGCAACCAAAAACTTTACAAAATAAAAACTAGACATATAGAAGAACTAAAGTAGATGAACCACTTGCAGACACAATTTTCTCTGGGTCTTTATTTATTCGAAAGCGTCAATCTATGTCTCATGGTCGCAGACGTAATGGTAACATCAAATGGAAATCACGTAGTGTTATATCAGTCGCTGATTTACTTACTATTTCTAAAAAGTCTGGAAAGCACTCGATGCTTTGTTGTCTCACCTCTCTATCCATTTCTTCACTTAAGCTGATTGACGAGGAAGCACACAAACCTTTCATTCGAGCAGATGTTTTGTATTACACTGCTTTCATAATCAACGATATACGCAGCATGTTCTACGACCCCCATATTGACAAGGAGTCCGATCACGTCAGACATTTTTTAAAGAATATTATCTTAATAAGGGCATTGATTTTATTGATATACCAAGTATTTTTCGAGATAATCGTGTTGTTGATTCTATACATTTCAAACATTCCGAAAATCCTATACTTTGTTATAAATACACATTAGATTTTCAACTATAACAAACTAGTTTCTGACCTTGATATAATAAATACCACTCCTAAGGAATGCGAGTGTAGAACATCTAAATTTTGCTATGCTCAGGCCGGTCATGTCATAACTGGTAATTTTGATTTTATAAATAAACGTATTCGGCATTTGCTTTCTAAAGGTCCGAAGTTTAGATTGCCTTCTGTTATTGATTTTAGTATATGCCGAGGTCAGATCGCCCAATCAATTGAGGATTTTAGTATTAAATGGTGTCGTAGAGAACATGCTGACCCTAACTCCCTTTCTACATGGAAAAAGACGATTTTTAACATCATAGATACCCGTATTTACCTCTATACGGCTAACCCCTTCCTACTTCCCGCTAGACCTAGGTTTTTATTTCGTAATTTAAAATCGGGAATCCAGGAATTTCTTAATAGGTTTGTTGTAGTTCCTGCTGATAAAGCAGCTAATAATATAATGATTGTTTGACGCCTCCATTACGTCAATGTTTTATCTCAGGAACTCTAGTGGAATCTACAGAAGATAATGTTGTTTCGACGCGTATCACTCAGTGCAAGATGTTCAAGGCTGGAATAGACGAAAAGCAAAACAGACTTCCAATGATGTACTGGATTCCGAAGTTACTCAAAAAACCATATAAATCCCGTATTATTTCCAATTCTAGCTCTTGCACTACTACAAATATCTCCAAACGTTTAACATCTTGTCTACTGCCGTTTAATATCAGTTAAACAATATTGTGCTTAAGCTTATGAATACTCTGGGATTAATTCATTTTGGTCTATTAAAAATTCAGGCGAGATAAAATTTGCAATACACGTCAAGCTTCATATATACGAACTGATGATTTTTCTACATAATATACAACGTTACCACACTACCGTATCAAAGATAGGCTTATTGCTCTCATTCAAACACATTTTGCTAGGGAAATAAATACTACATTTTTCGCCTGTAACAATATAAAAGCGTTTTTTTACTAACGGCAGTTTGGACAATTACCATGATTGCACTATGTGGACCTGCCATGAAGTTTGTGCATCACTTATTTTTCATTTAGATAATATTTTCGTGATATATGGAACTACCGTTTATAGACAAATTGCTGGTATGCCTATGGGTAGGAACTTTTCACTCATTGTCCCAGATTTATTTTTAGAGATTAGATCATGGCGGGGATCTTCATTTACACTGTCCTGTTTTAATGGAATGACAGTAGAGACGGTTTAAACCCCCAGTGGCCTTTGTTGTCACTGACCGTTCCAATGCGGTAGCCCTATTGTCAACATTTTTGTGTTTGTGATGTCGTTTGCATTTTTTATTACTTTTGCCTTCTCGTTTGTCTGTTTGCGTGTTTGTTTTTGTGTTTTGTGGTTGACTGTCGTCCTTGAATGTTGCTTTCCCTGTCGGATATCTGTATCTTTCTTTATATTGCTATGAAAGAGATTACATGTTGAGTATATCACCAAATACCCAGGCAGATGTTATTGAAGCTTTTAATAACACCTCTCGATATTATTATTTTTATTATACCATATTTATATAGCACTTTTATCATACACAGTACGTTCAAAAGTGCTTAACAAACATACATTTAAGATATTTATAATAGTTATAAAAAGGTAAAAAGTAATAAGACACATACAAAGAAAAGATTAAACAAAATGGTAAAACAGGACTTTAAATACCTGTTTATTTTTCATTATCCGAAATCAACATAAAAAAGGAGAAAAATTAAAATTAAAACAATTTGGTTGAAAAATTATGATAAAAACAACATAGGAGTATACGTACAAAAGTTTAATGCTTTTAAATGCAATTTTTTTCTATTATATGTATAATAGTTTACTTTAACAAATTAATTGCCGTACATTCGGATAAATAAATGTGTTTTCAGCTATTCCTTGAAGGAAGACAGTGTGTTACAGTCTTTGATTCCGGCAGGGAGTGCATTCCATAGCTTCGGCGCAGCAATCACAAAGCATCGGTCACCGTATGTCACAGTATGACATCTTGGTACAGAGTCATTTTGGGACCTTAAGGTTCTACGCGGAACATACACCTGTAACATGTGTCTGATGTAAGCTGGCGATCCACCGTGTAAGGCTTTATATGTATGAGTCAGTATTTTATACTCAACTCTGTACTGCACAGGTAGCCAGTGAAGTTCTTTCAGCACGGGAGTGATATGATAGTAACGGGAAGTTCTTGTGATAAGACGAGCTGCAGTGTTTTGTACGTTTTGCAGTTTGCTTAAGATGGTCTTCGGCACGCCGTACAACAATGCATTACAATAGTCTTGTCTTGATGTAACCAGAGCATTGACGAGAGACTTGGTGGCATCAGTGGTCAAGTATCGTCTGATGTGGCCTATTTGCCGTAACTGCATGTAACACGATCTACAGACCGAGTTCACATGCAGCTCCATGTCCATCTGTGAATCAAACTGCGCCCCAAGATTTCTCACAGATGACGATGGCTTTATCTTGGAGTCTCCTACCTCAACAGATATCTCACCTACTAGACTAGAATTTCGTTTTGATGAGAACAAAATTACCTCAGTTTTATCAGTGTTAAGTTTCAACATATTGCTATGCATCCAACACACTATGTCCTTAAGACAGTTCTCAATGCGGCTCAAGGCCTCAGCTTGAGAAACGCTATCTGATGGTTTGAAGGATAACTGTGAGTCATCGGCTCAAGTCTAGGTTTGTACAGATTGAACCTACTGGTTTGGTGTACATAATGTAGTTTTTCGGTCCTAAAACCGAGCCTTGTGGCACACTGTATTTCATATATGCATGACATGAAACTTGTATTTAATTATCTTTATTAAAATAAATTGTCTGATAAGGTATATGAATATATTTAATGGACACAAACACCTGTCATTTTCCAAAAGTGTTCACACAAATAATTTCCAGAGATATAGAATATGCTAAAAACCGACCGACCAACCGACTGACCGACCGAACGAACGAACGAACGCACGCACGTACGAATTAACGAACGAACGAACAAGAAAACAGACATACAAAAACTAAACAAAAAAAAGAACAATTCAATAATTTGTCTTCTATTATTTGTTTCTGCATCTGGTAGGTCTGGTTAATGTTGGGCAATATGGCGCCACAAAAACTATTGGAAGAGTTCATGTTCAAATGCATGATACAGACAAATGACACGGCAACAAAAATCTCGAGATGTGACCTTTGAATTGATGCGAAAACGTATTTGACATCTGTGTACTGAGGTTTGTCATATAGGCAGCACACTATCCTCTCCATGCTCTCCGTTCTCTATGTACCTTTTTTGAAGATCATCCGAACATTCATGCTGTTGTCCGAGCAATCCAAAATTGGCATAAACTCTCTGTGCTTTTTAAGAATCTTAGGACTGTATTGCCTATCC
Organism: Cyrtodaria siliqua; assembly: GCA_037043455.1. NCBI lineage: Eukaryota > Metazoa > Mollusca > Bivalvia > Adapedonta > Hiatellidae > Cyrtodaria > Cyrtodaria siliqua. Next base: position 11,356 of record JAWPHD010013100.1, read on the forward strand.
GCACAAAGTCGCTGGTTGTATCTCAACTTGTGAAAAATGCAATGAGGACAGTATAGAGCAAATATCAGACCACTTAACCTCTACAATTTGTTTCACATTCAACATTCTTCTTTTTTTCTTCTAACCATTCCAATGCAAAATATGAAATAAGCTGTATTCTTGACATAAATTGTGTAAGCAGGATCATTACGTCTGTTTCATTGTAAGCCAGGGATATTTTTACCCAGACAAAGTAGATTTTACCGCCTTTGACCTTTGGTGCATTTGACTGTTTCCCATTGGCCGCAAACAAGATTAATGAATAGTTTTGTATTATCATGATTACTCATGATACTCTTAAAAGCACAATGTGTCATTGTTTTCTGCTCTGACAACAGGAAAGTTGGGATTTCGCTCGCCTCTTTCACTCAAACTACTTGATTGATCTAGGAACGTAAGTGTCTGTCAAAAAGTGAACTCAAAATGCTTTGGGAAGTAGGTCGTCAAACGTACCATGAACTGAAGGCTGACACAGCCTATTCAGTAGATCGCTGTGTAGTTGGCTCAACTGATGCCTCTAAGCGGTGGAGCAATTTGGCTTTGTCAGTTCTAACTAAATTGCCATCCGCTGTTGCAAAGGACTATGATACTGAAACTAGAGGATATGATAGCTTCAACTTAACATCTATCTTATGCCTGACCAATAAGGGAACCAATTAACCAAATAGTTTGTTCTGCTTTGATCTAAATCAGTTTGTTCTTTAACTAAGTTTATTGGGCACTTCAGTTGATGAAAACGTTTACATTACTATTGATAGGATCGTGAAACGGGATCGGATCGACGTGTCAATTAACAAGTCATTGACAAACTATTTCATGGACCTCTCAGTTTGATGCTGTAATCATCAACAACATCACTTTCACCTAATAAGCCTTGTTGTACTAATTACTAACTAAATGATGTTATAATTAATAAGTAAACGTTGTATATAATGTAATAGTAGTAGTAGTGATTGTGCGATAACCGGACAGATTGTGAACCCTATGATGATGTCTACCTAAATACTTAAAGGACGGTAGTGTTTGATGTTTTTCTTTACTCATGTAAATTGTCACAATCTGCAAATCCGCAAACGTCATCTACTTAATGACGTGCTTGATTTGCAAAAAACAGTATGTCGGTGAAACAAAACAGGCGTTGAACCTCCGATTTAACCTCCATCGCTCCGATTGTAAATTACGTAGGTTTGCTAGGTCGCCAGCGGCTGAACACTTCAGTTCAGAAGGCCACACGTTCAACGACTTGTCTCTGACATGCATTGAACACAATCCAAATTGGACCGACGCAGAACGTAAATTGCGTGAAAAGTACTGGATAAGACGCTTAAACACAACACATCCAGTAGGAATCAACAAAGGGGACTAGATACATCTTACAGAATATATAAATGTAAACACACATACTCCGGTTTTTATTACTTCCCTTGATCCAATTTTTTCCATTTGCATATTATTTTAGCCTTATTCATAGTTTCAATTACCTTTGGAGTTGTTTTTACTATATCCTGCAGATTCGATTATTTGTCTTAGGTATAGAGGTAGGCTTATTCACTCACATACCTCTCTCTTCATAAATAATCATAAACGTACAATTTTACTTTCATCCTACCAGCTTCTTCAGGAGTACAAAGACATGTAACATTTTCAAGAAAATCATATCAACAACGATTGCAATGAAAACAAATCTAGAAAAAAATGTACAAATGATCATAAAGATATGATTAATATGTTCTGATATTGGAAGAGAATGCCCGCAAAAGGGACCCATTTAAATTTACAATAAATAAATAATAAGAGCGTAATTATATAACGCTATAAACGCCAAAAAATCAACAAATATTCAGTTCGTTAGTAAACGTCGTGAACGTGAAAGTTGTTTACTTTCAAAATACGGAAATGACGTCGTCAGTTATGACGTCGCGTAGGTGAAACGTTGACATTATAAATTAAAAAAGGTTGACATTTTACATTGAGGTTGACGTTAAAATAATGTACGCTAACGGTACAGTGTTTCGACATGTTTGACTATTTTTCTATATATGAACTGTAATTATTTAAACAACTATCTATAAATTGATTTAAAGACAAAGAAATTGTTAAAAGGCTTTTAATTGAAATCCTTAATAGAAATGTTAAGTAAATTTATTTAGTAAAAACTCACAAACGTATATACGTCCATAAAACAAATTTAAATATATATTAAATGTTCATATATACATTAAAAACAACTTAGTTCATTATATAAACGTTGTGATTTGAACAAATTTAATGTTTGGCATTGACAAAATTTCTTTAAAAAAAAAGGTCGAAATGTGATAACTAACGATTGTTATTCTCAAGCAAGTTCATTCCAAATCTTTTAATTTTAAAATATCTCACTTGATAACCTATAAACGTATGTTCCCTTCATATTGGCTTTAGTTTTATCACCGACTTTCTTTACAAACGACTTTGCAGCATTAGTATAGGTCATATCTATGTCACTTTATCATTGACCCCGAATTTAAATCGGCGTATGTGCAAGCAGTAAGATGATAAGTAATCACATCTCCGTCATTAAACATGATCCAATCAGAATCATTAAGATAGTCAAGAACTACGACTGACAACATCAAATCAATCAATAATATATTGGTTGGATAAAACAAATCAGTATTATGTGTATTTAACAGTGATATGACATACAATCACGTTAAAGGACCATAGTAAGAGTTCAACTTTCCGGAGTTTTAAATGTCCTTCCCGTCCCTCTGTGGCGACCCGAACAAACACATGACGTGTTGAATATATATTAAACAACAACGCAATACCGTTTCCGCATTTGTCACGGGACAGATTTCTAGTAACCATTCTACATTAATTGATGGATATGTAAAATAAAACCTTCAGTATATGTGAGATTTGAAATTACGCCACAATCAGGGCATTTCCCCGTCACGTGATTTATGAATATTTAATATTCATGACAATGGAGCAACATGTGTTTGGGCTAGCTGGATTTGATTACGCAACATGGAGTTGTCAATTGTTATCCTGATTGTCTTACTTGCGACTGTTTGCAATGGAGAACGGAGGTAAATACAGTATTCTATATTGTAGGTTGCTATATGTATTCTTTTAAAAAAATGTCCGCTAAGTTAAATGATAGATGATGGACAAAGGCGGCTACGGTAATGTATAGATGGTGGTCATTTGAAAGGGGCAGTTCGTTAGCAGTTGTAGTAATGCACATAGTGTGCAAAAGTATTACTTGGCGTTCTTGTTTTTTTTCGGCATTTGAGACCCTATTTATATATGTATATATAACATACGGGTGTTATTTTAAGCTGTAAAATTAGATACCATACTTTTAGAAACGGCTACGAAAAATGGGTATTATTAAATCTTGAAAGAAATGAATGAAAATAAAGAATTTATATATAAAGGTGATATAAAAATCTTAATTAATACAAATTTAAAGGTGCTCAAATCTTGTAAATATTGTGATAAATTATAGTTATATGATATTTTTGATTTTTCCGCTGCCCCATCAACAACTTTTTTTCAATGCCATAGGAAAAAACTATCAAAAAAAATGCATGTGTGCTGTAAATATATTGTCTCCACCGACTTCCGAATTTGTGACCAATAAAAATACATGTAGCATTGATGTTCCGAATTTGTGACCAATAAAAATACATGTAGCATTGATGTTCAATTTATTGCGGTATTATAACAATCTAAATGCAAATGACATTACAATTCGGTTCAAGCGAGTGCTTCAAACAATATATCTTCTTTGTTTGATTTCTAGAAACAATTCCAGAAAATAAATTCCAGAAAATAAATCAATTACGAGTATAAGGTACCTGTCAGTAAGCTGATGGTGACCCTGGAAAAAAATTAAAATTAAAAGTTATGAGTTATGACCATTCACAACGATCATCATCTAAGGGCAACTATAACTCGGTGGTGGCATTTTTAATAGAATTATTCATCCATGACGCCAGGGGTCGATGTAACATTAGTTACAAGGTCAATATCTCGCATATTCGGCATACAACAGCAATGTGTTATGATTTTCCACCAAGTTTGTTCAAATGATGACTCTGTGGTAACAAATTCCTCAACTTCAGATTAAAATGTCTAAACAAGTGGTTAATAGGAAACTTAAACAATCATCTTCTCTAAAACTACATTCGCCGATATCAAATCGTTGCATGTAACACTGGCTTAGAGTCCTTTTAAACATTTTCGATTGTATAGGAATATATAGGGAATGATGTAAAACGTAATCTTCGACTACAATGCTTAAAATGTTTCTATTGTGCGTGCATTGTTTGATTTAAAAACTCCAATGACACGATAGTACTTGCAAAATATCAGATCCTTATAGTTTCAGAGGAAAGTCTTCGTTTATCACATTTGTAAAAGTATAGAATCTTAAGAAAGGGCTATATTTGTATATTTTGTGTTAAGTTGTATATGATGATAATGCAAGAGTTCTGGGATTAATAATTTTGAAGACATATTATTTTTTCGCGGGTACAAATATGCTCCACAGCCATGATAGGTTGCTTCATGTGAGGGCTGAATTCTGTTAATATGATATATGCAGACATTTGAAAAGAAAACAGAGGACATGCGTATTGTTTTATTAATTGTACACAATAACACTTGTCAATAAACTCCGACATTTGTAGCTGAAAAACCTGTCCAATATATTATTAGTATACACATTCTATATGAAAGAGAACGAAATAATGAAATGCAAAATAAATAAATAAAAAGGAAATAACTCATTGTTTCAAATGTTTGGTATAAGCTATGACGAAAGCATAAGCTTATATATTTCGCGTTAACATTAAAAGACCAAAACATGTCAAAACTACAAAAATGGATGAACGCGTTAACATGTAGTTTCGTATAATATCACAGAAAGTAATGCGAAAATACCGGCCGTTAAACATGATCGAAATCACACTTTATAGCAACAACAAAACCCTAGGCTTACTGCTATATGGCAAAATACAAGATGAAATAGTAAAGTGCTACTATTTTGATGGCATTTGCATATTTTAATAGTTTTCTTAACTAATAAGGGACAGACATATATTTAATTGTACAGAACACCTGTCACTTAACGAAACATAGTATCCTTATGTTACATATTTATGACAGTGTTATTAATGACACCTGCATATTAAAATGATTCATAATAGATATCGAAATAAGCATGGGATACAGATAAACAAGCATATTTATGGGCACAGCAGCACATTTGACTAAAGGGGAGAAGTGAACAACTTTAAACTATTTGTTCACGCCAAATCTCCAGTCGATATTAAAGTGAGCACTTTCTATGTTTACTTAGAATTATACTCTTACGGGCAAAGATGGGTATTGTCCGTTATATAAAATACTAGTTTGTGCAATATTTCAAATGATAATTAAGAATTGGTAAACTGTACATTGCTTACCATTTGCTATGTCCATTGAAATCTAAATAACTTTATTATTTTAGCACTGGGGCGAATAAGTTTTTGATATCCAAGTGGAGGACCTATTTTAAGTTAGCGGACGTGAACCACGACGGTGTTTTGTCCAATAAAGATTTAGACGAGGCAAGGTAGGTATATGTGTACGGTGATATTGTTATCAGTAATGTATACAAAAAGATATGTGTGTCATCAGCATGTTGTCTATAACATCCAAGCTTACTTTATTTAAAGCCGTCAGGACTGATAGGAATCGGTAAAATCTGCCCTACTCTTAATATCGAATATATGCCTATGGTTATTTTACGTGCAGTATGAGAATAGAGGTCCTCATTCGTGGCTCGAAACCGAAACCGTTAAATATATGTTTAATTTACCATGATAAAGAGAGTAGATATAATAGTTATATATTAGTATTAATTCAAAAGCAACGAAAATACAAAATGTTTAAACATAGAAGGTACAATATGACAATAACGTAACTAAAACAATAAAAAATACAATAACATGAATACAATTTATGCAAGTATACGCCCAAGTTTAAAAGTAAAAGACTGAATTATTTAGTCAGGTGGGCCCGCATATATGGCTGGATAAATGGGAGATGGAAACGTAATTTGGAGAAATATATTCGATCCACGCTGATCGGTCAAACACTACATGTGTTACTATGACAACAAATTTAACATAAAAAGTAGATCTATTGGCAAGAAGGCGTGATAGCAAGTATTTTCACTACCGTCTAAATCAAGCCGAGCCTACAATTTATGTTATATTTATATTATTCGGCAATTTTCAAATACTCCCTTTCATACTCTGTTTCCAATATAAATATAAAATGTCAGTAGGCAATAAGGCCTACAGGTTAGCTTGAAACAATTTTATGTCTACACAGTCCTCGCTATTATCCTGTATTCAGCGCCCAAATAGACAGAACAGTGTAAATAAAACTACATCCCATCAAAAGGAATTCTCTAACAATAAAGTCCAGATCCAGAGAAACTAACAAAAGAAACTAAGATGTTGTTGTAAAGCTATATAAAATACAAAATAAGAAACATCTTAGGATGTATCAAGAATTGTTCTGAATAACCACAGCAGTTGCAGTCAAAAACCAATATAGGGTACGACCAAAAAGCCCGAGGGACGAAAGCGCATGCACTTACTTCCCTTGGTCGGTGTTTCAGTAGGTGCAATCATAGATTCCCAAGAGGTTGTCCAGTCATCGCACAAGGCAAAAGTGAAGCGTAGTGACGGACTGTAGAGTAATCAATCACTGAACATGTAATGGGTTGTAATACTAAAGGTTCGTACCCTTTTCTGACAAACTCCCTGATTAATTTAGTAAAGTGGTCAAGAAACCCGCCAGATCCCTTTCTTTCGAAGTTTATAGACCACATCTCCATAAAATAAGGGTTGTGATATTCATAGTCGCAGAAGTGTTTTAAGATTGTACTACTCCAGTAGGTTTTCGTTGCGGCGGTAGAATTTTGAGAAAGATCTACTTAGTTTGTAATAACGAAAACCCTGCTGAAGCAGTTTACTTGTAATAGTTTTGATTTCGATCATTGAAGTATATAACATCCTTACAAGCTCTAGCAACACGAATGAGCTGGGATAAATAAACCCTGTGTGATGTAGCACGCGTTACATCCCCATGGATAGTTAACGATGTTGAAGTCATCTCTCTTATCATATATTTTAGTATGACATTGTATGAAATCATTAGAAATTGAGAGATCAAGGAATGCTGCTTCAGTATCCAAATTGTTTGTTGGCTTTATTGAACCTGAGCTCTGCCGGGTAAATGTTAGTAACCATATGAGCAAAGAATGTATTATCAATATTGAGTATGTCATCCAGATACCGAAATGTATTATTAAACGCATCAATAACTTCACTCTGGCTAGCAGGTGACAAACATATCTTTCATAGCAATACTAAAACAAATCTGTGAAAAGTGACACAGTTAGTACCCATAGGAATAACAACAACTGGAGCTAAATAGCTTTACCGTATCTTATAGAGATGTTATCTAGAAGGAAAAGATAACGCTCTACAAACATCAGCACAAGTCCACAAATTATACTTATCAATAAAGGCGTTTGTAAAAAAAGCCCGGACATTATTATAAGCTTGGAAAGTTGTACCTTCTCTAGCAAATGTCTTCTGAATAAGCTGAAGCAATTTATCTTTGATTAGATTATGTGGTAGAGAAGTATATATTGTGGAAAAGTCGTAGGTGCTTAGAGAAGAGGCATGGAAATGCTTACACCGTAGTTTATCAAGACTTCTCCAGAGTTTTACATAGACCAAAACATTATTCCATAATAAATGGCTATTTAAGCGTTCTATGTTGCAATATCAAGAATATGTAAGACACGACTACACATATGGGATAACGAGTAGGAATATATTTTGAAATCGCCGAACAAAATAAATACAAAACAAATATTGCAGTTTCGGTTTGACTGAGGCTGTTCATGAACTAACATTAACGGTAGTGAGAAACTCTAACTACCGTTTACGCCCTTTAGCCCCCAGTTGAGCAAAACTCAATATTTAATAAATGTCAATAGTACAGCAATTTGAGTCACCCCGAAAATCCACTTATATATCGAAAATAATTTATCGATATACATATAATTAAGGATATTATTCCGAGGTGCATCTACATAGGATATCATATGAAAATATGAAATCAAAACTGGTTCGTACCCATAATATGATAAGGTATAATCATTCCTATGTCTATTTGTATGTCAATAATGTTGATGTTCTGTCATCATATAAGAACGACAATTGAACTCTACTTTTTTTGGAGAGGTGGACTCATCCAGTCAATAATGGAATTTCATCATAGCTAATTGTCATCGACGTAGTTGGCCAGGAGAATGTATCTTTAGTTGTTCGTAAATAACTATCCGCCTTCTAGCGGATTTAAACTTAATTTTGAACACATTTTGGAAACTAAGAATCGACACCTCTGTCTAGCTACGGAGCGCGAATTTAGACATATTGGTCACTTAACCAATTGTCTAGCTAACGAGAAATAACTTAGACTCGCGGCCACCTATCCAACTATTCAGGTTGGTGTGGATGACTAGGATAGCATCGAGAGTTTGTATTATTAACGTTACACACATTGATTGTACATTATATATTTTGTACGTATGTATCATAGAAAAAAACTTAAACAAATTATTATTTAATCACAGAATAACACGATAACGTAATTACAATTTTACATGTACAATAATTCAGGTAGAGGTAGGTGGGGTCAATTTAGAATCTTAGGCCACCTAGCCAATTTCGCTGGTGGGTGTCGGTGAGAAGTGAACACTCGCTTACCTAGTGAGTTTGTATCAGTTACGCTACACAAATTGATATGGCAGTATATATACACAATCATGTATTTAAGACTTTACTAGTTGTGGGGGAGGGGTGTGAGGTCATACACATTAAACGTATTTAATATTTGTTCCATTGCGGATTCTGGTATAACGTTAATTTTAATTTTCTTATTATTTCAGGATCAAGTTCTCTGAATTGTATCATTCAAACGATTATAAAAAAATTTACAACTGGTGGAATGTATGTATTATGAGAGGTAAAACCGGTGAAGTTACAAAACCAGAGTTTATCGCAGCCTATGATAAAGCTTTTACGATGGATAAAAAGGAATTCCATAGCAGAACTGTACGATGTCAAGAGCGGATTTGTTATGATGTCATCGATACAAACAAGGACATGTCAATATCCCAGAAAGAAATAAATACCATCGGGAAAATCTTCGGTCATGCAAATGATTCCTTGAATGAGAAGTTCTTCCAGTCTTGCAATCCTGACGCCAATCTCATTCCCGTGCAGACGCTCATCAACTCGTGGGTTGACTTTGAAACAAACGAAGATGAATCGAAAGAAAACATAGTAAAGAAAACACTTTAAAGATTGGGCATCAAGACAATAAATCAACTTTTAATCCACAATAAAGTACCCACACATTGATAGTGGAGACACCAAATATATCCAAAAGCAGTTATTTACTTAAAATAAATACATTTTAGATTCTTCAAATAAAACATCACTGTCTACCAGTCCGATTGTCTGCCATTGCTTTACACGAAACCGGAGTATTACTGGTTAGAACGTATTAGAATCCATTTGCTTTTACATATGTTTAGTTGAAACTGATATATGTTGAAGTCGAATCATATTAAATATATAACAAAGTGGTAAACAGAGTAAACTGTTTTATTGTTTTTGAAAATACATGTACTGTAATGAAAAAGAAACGTGTCGTTTAGGCAATACATACTGGGAACTGCACAACTGATAGAATACTTTTTCTAGCTTGGTACGGCCCTTTCCTTATTCACCTTTGTTTTTCCATCCAGACATTTGCCCTTAAATAGTTTGTGCCCAATGTTCCAGAACGGTTTTATTTCGCCAAAATATCTCATCTTGTGAGTATGTTACATCGACTACCACTCCACCACATCCAAAAAGAGTAAAAATGTAATATTTACAGTGGTAGCAGATTGGATTTTAACTACATGCCTTCATTATTAGTATCTTTTTTTTTACCGCATAACAACACGATTTCGTGGTTTGGGACTCCATGTCACAATGGGTTGTTTAATGTTGTTCATGACTGCAGACAAGAAAGACGCACTGACTTCGTCATACAATACAATACAATATCTTTATTCAAAAATTAAACATACAACACATGTTTATAGCCTACACAATTACATGAAAATATGAACATAAACTGGAATTTTTCTAGTGGGTGAAATAAATATTCTTGAATTTTGGAAATGTTCAAGTTTGTATGAAGGTTTAGGAGTGATTAGTTTGCACTTTTTTCTTTATATCTGATGGAAAAAATATGGTTTTATATTGTGTATCTGTTCCAGATGAAGTAAACCAGATATTCACTGGTCATTTTGACAATATAAACCTAACACTGACAAATACATGGTTGGTTGACACATTTAAATATCAATACACTGTTTTGTAAAAAAATGTTCGTTATACGAAATCAATAATGGTCCTGTTCACCGAATATAGGGTATGCACGTATATACGGACGGACTTAACCGTTGCTTCTACATGAAAACCCGCCCCATAAAAATGAGAGCATAAACGGCAGAAGTTACCACTGATATTCATCGACTTTTCAATCTATATCAGTTAATTTGTATTGAAATTATTTTGGACTGACGTATCTTAAGTGGAGACCGCATTAGTGGGTTAGAAACATTCGTAAACATGAAAAATGTATCAACTGTCTATTTTATCGGCTTCATATTGAACATGCTTTAACAACAACTAGGAGTACAAACATATGGAGGCTCAACGCAATTACAATACACCGAACCTGCAACTATGAGTATAGTAAATATGGATAGTACTATCCATTCCAACCACAAAAAACAGCTATATTAACAAGAAACTGAGTGTACCCATACTAATTTCCCCTTTTCAGATGTTAATGTTCTTGTTTGTGTGTGGTTTTATAACAACACTCATAAATCGAACGTTTTGGGGTCAAATGTTTACACCCGGTAGACACAATTTGCACTTGTTGTCGATGTTTTCATTTGATTTGTTGGCTTTTATATGTCATTTTAATCAACGTGCATACGCAAGAGGCATCACCAAAGTATGCAAATCTGCCAGTGGACAAGAAACCTCGTTACAAAGGTCGCAAAATAACTAAACTTGCCAAAAAGGAACAACGTCATACCGCACAGACATCGCTTCACATCGAATCCATCGATTCAAAAAACACAATTTCCACTGGGAGTTCAGCAGCGTTCGACAACTGTGACCTTAACAAACGTGTATTATCGTAACCAACCCTTATCTACTTTTAAAATATAAAAGTAATTTCGAAACACTTCTGCGACAAGGACTACCACAACCTGACTTCTATCGTGATGTGATTGACAACGTCGTAAGATCCTTGGTCATAATCACTTTCATGCAATCTTTATTAAACTTGTTAAAATGATTATCAAAAGAGGTTATGACCCTATCATTTTGCAACGTACACCATGTTAAGTGGATGGCCCATTTACAGTTCGTCATTATGCTTTCCGCTTTGATTATGCGATGACAGGACAGATTTTGGACCCTATGATGACGTATACCTAAATTCTCAAAGGACGGCATCGTCTGATGCTTGTCTTAAATCTTGTCTAGTCGTAGCCTTAATGGTTTGTTCTCTTGTTGCTCTGTCTTCTGTCAAGTCACTGAGTACTTACTTTGTGACTTTCTAGGCTTTTGTTTTTTATATTATATATACATGGACATTGTTAATGATTATAACATGATGGGGATATCTTTACTTACACTCTCCCGTTTATTGGGATGACAATATGGTAATACTGAGGTTTGGTGGACCCTAGAACCTGGTTTAAATCCTCAGCGGCCTTTCTTTGCCACTGATCGTTCTAAGGCGGTAGCCTATTTTCAACCTTTTATGTTTGTGATGTCACATCTTGCCTTTTGTTCATCTTTAGTTTGTTGTTCGTTTCTGTGGGTTTTGTTGCTGACTGTCGTCCTTGAATGTTACATTGCATGGTCAACTTTTATATCTACTTTTAACTTGACGCTTTGCGTTTAGTCACTTTCTCAGGAAGTGCTATGCACCTTTCAAACTTTGGTTGTAGTTGTATCTTTGGTAGTAAATCGCAAAGTGACACTTGAATTGCGGCTGCGACCTTCACCATCCCAGTAAATGACATACCTTATTAACGTTTTGCGTTTAGGGCACTGTCTCGGTAAATGTAGACACTACATCTGTCGAACTTTGTTATTTTTTGTATCTTGTGTATTAATTCGCAAAATGGCATAGCAGATGTATGTGTGACAATGACCCTCCAGGCAGATACCCTTTAGGTGAATTTCTCATCAACAAATATATTCACACGATGTTTCAAACTTCTGAATAGTTTTTTTTTTCATTGGAACATAAAATAATTCTATTTTGACATAGTTGTGTTTTGGGAAGTGCATCTTTTGGACATATGGAGTTTTGTCTATGAACATGACTTTCGTGTTTTGGGCGCAACAAACATTCTTTCTATACGATATCATTTTTGTAAGTGGTGAGTTGGGGGAGGAGGGTTTGTGAATCAAATATGGCGGGTTTCCAAACTTGTTTGAGCTTTTATCATGATAGCAACATTTTGAACAAGTCTGGTTGGTAAACCTAGACTCGAAAATGAAAGAGCTAAAATGATAATAAACCAAACTCCCCAACGGCCTTTTTTGCCACTGGCCGTTAAAAGGCGGTAGCCCTATTGCCAACCCTTTGGTGTTTATTATGTCTTATCTTGCTTTTTATTAATATTTAAAGTTGTTCTTTGTTTCTGTGTGTGTTTGTGGTTGACTGTCGTTCTTGAATGCTAATTTTGCTGTTCGATTTATATATCTACATTTCTCAGTTTTAAAATGGAAATACATGTAACTCTGTTGTATTAAGTCTGAAATTGCTATGTCTTCAATGAACACACGTTAGTCTATGACGGAGATAATTTTAGTAAAAACATATTGAGAGTCGAGGGATGATGGGTTTGAGTCGAATGATGCTGGTTCTCACACTTTCCCTACCTTTTATTGATGTTAACATTCTAAACAAAATGTGGCTAAGGGGTGTACCTAGAATCTAGAATCTAGTATTAAAAAACATTTCAAATATGACTAAAACGCTTAATTCAAAGTACTCTGCATTAGCTTGTATGCGACGTACAAGCTAATGCTTTGCATACAAGCTAATGCAGAAAACTTTAAATAAATGTAAAGAATTTTTTGAAATTATGTACTTTTTCTAGGAAAAACACAAAAGTATAATGAAAAATCCTCGTTTATATGCAAATTATATAAAGGACCTGTCAACAGAATTTTATGAGATGACACGGAAATTACTTGATATCGTTGGTGGTACTGATGATCTGTTGACGAGCTTAACACGCCTACATATGCACCCTAGAACCGGTTTAAACCCCCAGTGGCCTACTTTGCCACTGACCGTTCCATGGCGGTAGCCCTATTGTCAACCCTTTTGTGTTTGTGATGTCATTTGCATTTATTATTACTTTTGCCTTCTTGTTTGTCTGTTTGTGTGTTTTTTTCTGTGTTTTGTGGTTGACTGTCCTCCTTGAATGCTACTTTCCCTGTCCAATTTTTTTTATATTTCTTTGATTCTTTATATATTTAAATTACTTGGAAATGACATTTGTCTAATGAATGCATCTAAATAATTATCCATTAAATTGTTTGGTGGGTTGATGGGTGGCTGGTTGGTTTATTGGATGGTTGGTGGTTGGTTGATTGGTTGGTTGGTTGAACACTTTTGAAAAGTGAGAGAAGTTGTTGACACGTAAATATAATCATTTACGTTACCAGTTAATTTATTTTAATAAACATAATTAAAATATGCAAGCTTCACTTACAGCACTAGCATAAAATGTGATACATCCGTTGTTACATTGACATGTTTGCTATATGACAGGTGTTCAAAAGTGTCTTCCTTGGTAATCACATGTGTATTCAAAGTAACATGTACTAGTTATATATATGGTATTATTTCATAGAGCGTGTTGATTTAAACATCGAGCTGGGGGTAGGCCTTCAAGGTGTTTAAAATAATCAACGAGATGAGATCATACACTACTTGTTTTGTAGGCTATCCATTTCATTGGTCTGCCATATACTTTCTTTAATTATATGGTTGTTAGTGTACATTAGTTTTCTGACATTTTTTATTTTCAATTAAAAAACACTTGCAAAATGTGAAAGGAAATTTTAGCGACCATGCTGCACATTTTGTTTCACATTTTGTTTTTTTACAACGTGTTAAATGAGAAATACACCGCGTTTTACGCATTTGTTTATATTTTGCTTTGCCTTTCTATATATAAATTCAAGTACGACATCTTTGTATAAATGGATCTCGATCACCTTTAAGGAAAAGCATGTTTCGAAATAGTATGTGTAATTTTAGACTGAGCAATGTCAGACTTACTCGGCCACGCTTTCAGTCATTTGGGAAGTGAGCCTGTACCGGATAGTTTAGATATATTTAGGGGTGTTATTACGTCGTGCAAAGGCTGATGTTCCTCTCACATGTATTGCTCATTGAGCATTTAAATACGTGCTCTGTGAAAGTGCATACCTCTAATACACTCTGCCAACTTCACAGATTCATGCCTTGTGCACATAACCGGATAACCCGCCCAGTCACATGATGCTGACACCGGGTTTACCATACCAATACTTACCCTTCATATGCTCAGCGTCAAGCATGGGAGCTACTACAGACCCAGTTGCGTTCAAGTACCCCAAAAATGCATTCCGTTTGCGTTTCGTTTACGTTCCGTTTGCATTCCGTTTGCATTTCATATTTTAAATGCATATTTTAAAACTACAAATCATTTGCATTCTTGGATGCATTCAGCGTTTATAAACAAAAATGTGCCTTCATTTAAAGCAAGGAACGAACGCAACAGAATGTATGCGTGTAAATGCACAAACGGAGAAAATGCATTTGCCTTTGTTCGTTGAGCGTTTACCAATGACAACATCTCTCAAGATTAAATTACGCATGCTATTTAGCCATGCGATTTGTATCACGAGTCGGCGACTTATGTTTATGTGATCATATTCAATAATGAGTCATTCTGTTGACAGTATTTGATGGGATACGTGATGATTATTCTGTTTTCTTCAGCGTTTATGTTAGTTCATCACAAATGTAACATACATAACACTATATAACGATATAAAGATATACCGTAAAACTTAAAGTAAATGTATAATCGTGATTCAGCGGTTCTAAAACACCACTTACAGTGTAATTCTTTTTATTGTATACTTTCATTTTGTCCCGTTTAGTTTGCATTGAGCTAAGTGTGCAATATTCTACGATATTGCACACATTGATATTGCACGGGAACTTTTTCTCGTGCTTGCTAAGAGCCACGAAATAGAAATAAGGAACTACTTTCAAATAAAATAACGGAATCCTTTCTATAGTGTCAACAACAAAATACGTGTTTTTATTGTTCAACCTTTTATGGCAGAAATTGATAAAATAATTGAAATGGTCACTCACCCGCTGTTTTTAACGTTATCGAATGGTAAACAAACTTTAGAAAATCGCTTGTTGTTTTCAATGACGTCATCCGACGTCGACGTCGTTTTAGCGCAAAATAATCATCCACACAAAATGAAACTGAATGACAAGACAGGAATTCCATCAAAAGCTATAAAAATAACACAAATACAATGAAAAGTAATAGTCATGCAATTAACATTGATCGAAAACAATATGAAAGTATACAATAAAAAGGTTATTGAATTTGTATGGCTAAATATTACTTGGAACTCGTTGTTTTGGCGCAAGACGACTCGCAAGCTCGTCGTCCTTTGCCAAAACAACTCGTTCCAAGTAATATTTAGCCATACAAATTCAATAACCTATAATATTAAAATACTGAAATATGCTCTTCGTTTAAATCGAGATTTTAAATATCAGAAAAGGATAATACTAGAAGTTATCTGAAATTATAGCAAAATGCATTTGCGTTCGTTTCGTTCGTTTCTTTCCTTTTTCAGCATCTAATAGTTTTTTAAAAAATGCATTCATTGCTCATATTTTAAAACGATAAACGCTGAAAACGATAAACGCTGAAAACGAACGTAGCGAACGAAACGAACGAAACGAACGCAAATGCATTTTTTAAAATATACAGATCGTACAACGTTCATTATGCGTTCGTTCTGCGTTCATTCTGCGTTCATTCCCCGTTCTGCATTTATGTGGAGGTATTGAAAGCAGCTTGGTCTGTAGTACCATTTGAGATGACGACTTTGATATGAAACGGCCTGGGCTTGAACCCACGACATCCTTCATGCGATTCAGCCGTTCTGCAGCAAATCATCATTGCGGCCTGTTGCGATTGGGTGAAAATGTATCTAGTACGTCAATCACCACTGAATATAAGAGTAGGTACACAACTTTAACGGGAAAAGTAATAGAAGTAAAATATGAGTCATCACAAACATACACATGTTCACAATACAGGTGCATCTGGAATTTCAACCAGGATCTAAGGTTTACCAAAAGTAGATATAAAGTTGAACAGGAAATATAGAATTCAAAGACCACAGGCACGCACAAAAACAAACAACAACGACAAGGATCAATAAAGGCAAGATATGAAATCACAAACATAAAAGGATTGATAATAGGGATACCGCCTACGAACGATCAGTGGCAAAAATGGCCGCTAGGTGTTTAAACCAGGTTCTAGGGTGTACCAAACCTCACTCTACCCTATGGTCATCCAAATGAAACGGGAAAGTGCACATATTCCAGCTTCCTTCTTCTGGTAATGCAGTACATCCACAAAAACCATGTCA
This sequence comes from Cyrtodaria siliqua, assembly GCA_037043455.1. Lineage (NCBI taxonomy): Eukaryota > Metazoa > Mollusca > Bivalvia > Adapedonta > Hiatellidae > Cyrtodaria > Cyrtodaria siliqua. The sequence goes on from JAWPHD010013100.1 coordinate 28,308, forward strand.
AGGTCATGGTATGGTGTCAGACTAGCAGTGGTCAGCAAGCGTTCCTGGGTCAGCTGTAGAACAGCCAATACAAGGAAACAGAGTGTCAGTTCAAACCTACCAAGACATGTCATTACCAATAAATACTGAAAAGAGGATCTCTTGGAAGCAACAAACACAAACAAGAAATGCAAATAGCATACTCGTTTTTTTTAGTCTGTTTATGAGGGGTAATGTAAAGTGCAACCCCTCTTACGCCTCCTAGCACCGGCTTAAGCGATATTCTACTTTCAAGCAATAAAGACTGGGCTTGATGATCCCAAAGGACCAGTAAGGAATAACACTACGGATTTGTAAAATTATGTTTGTGATGTCATATCTTGCCTTTTATTGATCTTTGTCGTTGTTATTTGTTTTTGTGCGTGCCTGTGGTCCTTGAATTCCATATTTCCTGTTCAACTTTATATCTACATTTAGAAAAAGTCGTCCAATCGATACGGGGCGACATTTTACGGCCGCCACACATCACTAAACAAACGCTGTCATTTCTTAAGAGGGTAATCTGCTAAAATAAAGTGTTCCTATACACAAAACGACATGCCCAGATCTTGGTATGTGCACTGACAGAATGAAGGTAAATCATGTATGAACTGAATGTTGTTTAATGGCTCATCACCACAGTATTGGTTATTTAGATCCGCCCCAGAGAGAGGGGAAGGATACATAGGAATCCGGGAACCGTGCCCTACTCTTATTATCGAATAGATTTCTATGGTTCTTTAACGTGCTTGGAGGATAGATCGACGGGACCTCCCGGTTTACGTCCCCCATCCGATGGACGAGGCTAAGGGAAAGTGTCTTGCCCAAGAACCAAGTAGTAGCATGTTTACTGAGGAGAGTCAATAGTAATAATAATAAACGAGGTGTCAACAAAATTAATGTTTTATAATACAGTTGAAAACTTTCTTTGAAATAAAGAGTATGATAATGGACCTTTGGAAACGGCCGAGCACGACACATACGAAATATTGCAGTCTCGGTTTGATTGAGACTGTTCATGAGCGGTAGTGAAATATGCTAGCTACCGCTCATGCCCTCTAGCCCCGGGTTGAGCAGAACTCAATATTCGTAAAAATCAACAGTACAGAATTTTAACCATCCCGAAGATGGCAAGCATATGGCCGTGGATATAGCAATATTTGTATCTTTATTTCATCCCCTATATCCAGCGGCGTATGGTTCCAGGATCTAATAAAATGGTATGCCCCGAAGAGTGAAACAAACAAAAAGGAATTTAGTTGGGAGCAGCGGTTATGAAACCTGCGTATCACAAGTGACAGCCGAAGTTCACAGCGAGCCATTGATATTAAGTGACTTTAATGAATGCAGAATGATGCTAGTTGATAGGCAAATATGAAGGATTAAAACAATATTTTAATTGTTACTTCCCTTCATTATAATTTAATTGCACTAACCGGTATTGTATTTCATACTAGTAAACTAGTTTTCAAATCATGTTAAGGTTATTGTTAATAGTACCATTGGATTTATTATTCCTGAAAATGTGGGTATATTATCACTAAATCTACGAATTGATGAGGCTTTAAAGCCGAGATACAACGAACATTTGGCAGCCATGTTAAAATTCTAAAAGTGCATCGGATAAAAGGGAAGCTTTAGTTTGTTCATTTAGTAAATCCCAACGTTTCAACGAATGTGTTCGGTTGCTATTCTCCAAAATACTTTGACGAAGTTATACAGTGAACCAGACTAAGAACAAAATGCACTAGCCCAGCAGTTTCTGGTGGACATGCGTTATAGAAATGTTTCTAATATCTATAATCTCTTCATACAAACATGGGACACTGGTTCGATGCCATACTCAATCAAATATACTTGTATATGAAGGCACATATTGAACATCTGTAAATTAACAATCACGTCACTTGCACGATAGAAGCAGCATGAGTTTAACTACTACAGTAACTATTATTAATTACATTTGCATATTTCAGTCATATAATAAACATTAAAGTAAATATACTAATAAGGCATATAACTATACTTAATGTTACATTAGCGGTAAATATACTGATACGGTAGATAAATATATTTGAAGTCAAATTGTATAATGTCCAAAATACCTGCCACTTTCTAAAAGTACTAACCACGATAAATCCAAGAACAGTCGGATGATAAGTTGTCATGTTATGATATTAATATTAATTAGCATACATCTGGTAGATAATGATGAGATAGACATATATTGCATCACACGTATACAATCAAAACATTAATATACGTAGAATCAGGATAGAAATGGCACATGGTTTATAGAGCCAGGGCGACAATGAGGCAATTTATCAACGCCAACATTTGACCATCTAGCAAACCACTGCATATTTTGAGAATTAGCACAAACACTATGCGTTGATTTGTGGAAAGTATTCAAAAGTAGACGCCAGGTCTTACGTTTACATAACGCTGCCAGTAAACTTAGTAAAAGAACACACCACATGCATGGAATGTAAATATGAAAATAAGTTTAAAAGTTGAACAGGAAATGCGCTTTTACAGAACACAGTAAACCAAAAATCACGCAAAGAGACGAACATGAATTGCAATGTTAATCAGGAGTAAAGGCATATGGCGTCACAAACACAAAAGGGGCTGACAATAGGGCTACCGCATTGGAACGGTCAGTGGCAAAAAAAGGTCGCTGGGGGTTTAGATAAGGTTCTACGGTGCACCAACCTCACACTTACCGTACAGTATCATTGATGGAACTAATGATCTGTTGACGAGCTTTAGTGTAACATAAATAAATATATTTTATTTTCGAATGTTATAAATGGTCCACCCTGACCCACAACATGCCAAATTACGGGGAGACTAAATGGATCAACACTGAAAAATGAAAAAAAATAACAAAATAAAACATGACTTCATGTTATCTGCATTCTTGTGTCGTAAACAAACGGTTTTTTCTTTTGTTGCTTTGATGTCTGCCAAGTCATTGCTTACCTGTTTTGAAGCTTTCTTCATACCTCAAGTCTAGTGCATTGGGCGTCAAGTCTCGTGCATTGGGCGTGAGACGCACGCGATTATGTGTTTTGATAATGTAGTTAGTGTTTGACGGCTACATTACGTCAATTTTTTATCTCTGGAACTCGGGAGGAATTCGTATACCCCAGTTCAATCTATTGAAGATGATATGTTTCCACGCTTACCACCCGGTACACGACTTTCAAGGTTGCGGTATATGAAAAGCAAAACAAACTTCAACCTATGTACTGGATTCCCAAATTACATAAACAGTCAAATAAAGCCCGATTTATTTAAAATTCTAGTGCCTGCACCACTACAAACATCTCGAAACTTTTAACTTCTTCTCTTACTGCCGTTAAAGATCACGTTAAACTGTATTGTGATAAAGCTTATGAAAACTCTGGGATTAATTTATTTTTGTCCATTCAAATTTCAGGAGACGTTCTTTATAAAATCTGCAATAAATTTCATGTTTCATCTATTAGTATTTATGATTTTTCAACACTTTATACAACATCACCACATTACCTTAACAAAGACAAACTCCTTGCTCTTATTCAAAAACGTTCACAAGAGAGTAAACTAAATAAAACGATTTTTACTAATGGTAGTTTAGACAATTACACTATGTAGACGTGCCAAGAAGTTTGGGAAGCACTCATTTTCCTATTAGATAATATTTTCATCAGGTATGGAATTACCGTTTACAGAGAAACTGCTGGTATGCCTATGTATACGAACTGTGTACCTAGTGTCGCTAATTTGTTTTTGTATTGCTAAGAAAGAGATTTCATGTTGAGTCTTTCACCAGATACTCAGACGATGTAATTGAAGCCTTTAATGACACCTCTCGTATCTGTATGTCAAATTGAACATTGACAATCCTTTCTTTTCACCTATGGTTAATACTATCTATCCCAAAGTACTTCAACTCACCAAAGCTAATATTTCTGATACTGTCTCGTCTTTTCTTGATTTACATCTCTCTTTTGAAAATGGAGAAATAATAAGTAAAATCCATGACAAGAGAGATGATTTTAATTTTTATATTGTTAATTATCCTCACTTACATGGGAATGTTCCCCGAGCTCAACTTCTTCTTTCACAACTTGTTCGTTTTTCTATAGCTTGTAGTCGAGTTGAGGACTTTAATATTCGTAATCTGCGTATAGCTAAGAAGTTACCATAACATTCGAAAATAAAATTGCAAAATGTTATTATCGTAACTCTGATCTACTTTTAAAATATAAAAGTACTTTAAGAACACTTCTGCGACAAGGACTACATGTATGATGATGTGATTTACAAACCTCGTAAAATCCGTGATCATAATCACTTTCATACAGTCTTTATTAAACTTGTTAAAAAATTATCAAAAGAGGTAATGACTCTATCATTTTGCAACGTACAGCATGTTTAGTGTTTGACCCAATTACAGTTCGCCACTATGCTTTCCTCTCTGATTGTACGGTGATCGGACATATTGTGGACCATATGATGACGTCTACCTAAATCCTCAAAGGACGGTAGCGTCTGATGCTTTCTTAAATCTTGTCTTGTCGTACTTTTAATGGTTTGTTCCCTTGTTGCTCTGGCCTTCTGTCAAGTCACTGAGTACTCGCTTTTGCCTTTTTAGACATTTTTATATTCATTCATTATAATACATTATCATTTATGTGTCATACTTATACTGCCTATTAATTTTGCATTGTTTGTTAGAGAATATAACCTGTCGGGGATATCTTTATTTACACTGTCCCGTTTTATTGGGATGAAGTAGGGTAAGTGTGAGGTTTGGTGCACCCTAGAACCTAGTTTAAACCCCCAGCGACCTTTTTGTCACTGACCATTCCAAGTCGGTAGCCCTATTGTCAACCGTTTTGTTTTGTTTTTGTGGCGTCATATGCCTTTATTCCTTATTAACAAAGATAACTTACATTAGATCATGGCGGGGATTTCTTTATTTACACTGTCCTGTTTTAATGGGATGACAGTAGGGTAAGTTTGAGGTTTGATGTACCCTAGAACCGGTTTAAACCCCCAGTGGCCTTTGTTGCCACTGACCGTTTCAAGGCAGTAGCCCTATTGTCAACCATTTTGTGTTTGTGATGTCGTTTTCATTTTTTATTACTTGTGCCTTCTCGTTTGTCTGTTTGCGTGTTTGTTTTTGTGTTTTGTGGTTGACTGTCATTCTTGAATGCTGCTTTCCCTGTCCGATATTTTTATCTTTCTTTACTGTGTTCTGTGAAATCTGCATTTCTTGTTCGACTTTTATATTTGTTTTGGTACCACCTATGGATGCTTCCCGATCAGCTTCTTACAGATTATATATATATGTCTCAGCTTAATTGTCTTTCAAGAACTAGGAACCGGTCGAGTTGCGGACTTTAACATTCGTAAACATTGTATAAATAAAGAGCTACTACACCGAGGCTACCGTTACCATACTATTTCACATTTTATTCAATAGCCTGACTATGAAAAGCTGACTTTGATGTCCTGTCATGATCACTTGCATACAATCTGTATTAAACCTGTTAGAAATGTTTCTGTCCTGTAGTATGTATGACGTTTTGAAAGATGCTGCCTTATTTTGTAAGAAATTAACTAAATTAACAGAGTATTAAAAATAGGTCAATGACAATCTTATTGACCTTTTTTAAGGGAGATACAAATTGCAGCTAATAAAGCCTTGACTTAGTTTTCGTAATACTCTTAGCCTAGTGTATTACAGATGCAAATGAGGACCGCATCACTGTGCTTGCGTTCAAAAACATGTAATCCCAATTGTTTGCAAGATATATCATTCGCAGACACCTAAAATAGTTATACATATTGAAATCTTATTTTACAAAATGAATGTTAGTAACTTTATATTTATTTTAAGGTTTCGTATTATTTTTAGGTACATACGTTGACAACACTAAAGTGAAACTATCACATCGTAGGTGATGAAAAGAATCTAACATTCGTGAATGTGTATTATTGAATTTAATAAACGCCTTGGATAAAGCGATAGGATATTCGGTAGAGCCTCGTGTGCTATCATTTTATCCAACTCGTTTATTAAAATCAACAATACACAGTTACTCATGTAATATCCTCTATATGGACGTACAAACTGGATAGCTTTTGGCATTGAGTAATGTAAAACTTTATTGTAAATTAAACAAGAGCAAAAAGAAGGACAAGGTCATTTATACTGTCTTACTTTTGAATACTACGTCGATAGTTTAATATAAATTACATTGACCTGCGTTTTGCTCTTCGTTATTTTATATTAAAATGTTCCATTCAAATTATTTATTAAGTTCATTGCTCATAAAGTAAGTCTTACTTCTCGTTAAAGATCACGTTAAACAATGTTGTGCTTAAAGCTGTACAGTCCCTATTTTAACTGGTAATAACTCATGAATATGAATGAGTCACGTGTGAAGTAGTTTCAAATCGACGAACACCCCAAAAGTCGGTATATAAGGAGAAATCGATACGTAAAATTTCACATTTTTATTTAGCCTCCGTACAGGTAAGATCGATAAATATACGGCTCCAGAATATATGTGATACAAAAATAGTTGCCCGGAACGGGATTTGAACCACAGCATTTCACTTGTAAGATTCTAAAGATGTACGCTGAACCTCTAGACCACTGCTATTAATTGGTATGTTGTAGCATTTATAACACTAAATAGGCATTACGTAATAAAAAGAGCGCGCACACAAACTCATCAAGCGCTAAATAACAAGTCGAGATATGGTTGATCTGAGGCGAAGTATTAGTTTCATATTGATAAGATACAGTATTACACCAGGCAATGTTAATTTACACGTGCGACAATATGGACTGCATATTTATTGATCCATCTTTAGTTGCGTTCAAATATGTTAAGTTATTTTGCCTCATAATATATAGTAGTTAGTATACTATTTTCTCAAGTAGCGTTGTTGTTCAGTGGATACAGCACCGGACTTGAAATCAGAAGGTCGTGCGTTCGAGCCCCGAAAGAAGCTAACTTTTTTTTTCTGTAAAAATTACTGTTACCTATGTATAGGTACGACGTGCACTGGTCGATGTATATACAGTAAATGATTTCTTGCGCTATATTTGCTCGCTTAAATACCCGATTTCGACATGAGCTGGTGAACATGAAGTTACAAATAAAGACACGCCTACAAAGAAGAAATCGATTGATATAGGGACTTTGTAGCTTTAAGCTTATAACTTTGGGATTAATTTATTTAATTAAAAATTCAAAAGACGTTCTTGGTAAAATTTGCAAAGAAAACCCCATAAATTTTCATCTATTAATACGTATGATTTTCCAACACTATATACGACCTTACCAAATCACCTTATTAAAGACAAGCTTATTTCTCTCATTCAAAAAGCTTTCCCTAGAGAACAAACTACATTTTTGGCCTGTAACAATATTAAGGCGTTTTATTTTACTAACGGCATTTTAGAAAATTACATTATGTGGACTTGCCAAAAATTTTGTGAAGCACTCATTTTCGTCAGGTATGGAACTACCGTTTATAGACACATTTTTGGTATCCCTATGGATACGAAGTGTGCACCTCTTGTCGCACATTTGTTCTTGTATTTCTATGAAAGAGATTTTATGTGAGTCTTTCATCCGATAATCAGGCAGATGTAATTGAAGTTTTTATTGACAGCTCTCGGTATCTGGATGACATATTGACATTGACAATCCTTTCTTTTCTACCATGGTTAATACTATCTATCCTAAAGAACTTCATCTCAACAAATCTACTATTTCTGATACTGTCGTTTATTTTTCTTGATATAACTATATCTGTACTAATACAATATGGTAATACAGAGTGACCGCAGATGCTTTATTAATACAATATAGTAACAAAGTGTGATCACAAACGCCTTTTTTAATACAATATGGAAACACAGACCGAGCGCAGAAGCTGTACTAGTGCAATATGGCAACAAAGAGTGACCACTAACGCTGTACTAATAAAATATGCTAACAAAAAGTGACCACAGACCCCGTACTAATACAATACGGCAACACAGAGTGATTAAAGGCCTTGTCCTAATAAAGTATGGCTATCAATAGTGACCATTGACGCTGTACTAGTACAATAAGATAAGAAAGAGTGACCACAGACGCTGTACTAATCCAATATGGTAACACAGAGTGACCACACACGCTATGATAATACAATATGGTAACATAGAGTGACCGCAGACGATGTAATAATACTATATGGCAACACAGAATGACCACAGACGCTGTCCCAATAAAATCATTTAACGAAGAGTGACCGCAGATGCTGTACTAATACAATATCGCAACACAGAGTGGCCACACACACACTGTACTAATATAAAATGGCAACACAGAGTGACCAAACAGGCTGTATTAATACAATATGGCAACATTGAGTGAACACACACGATGTACTAATACAATATGGTAAGAATGAATGACCACAGAAGCTGTACTAATACAATATGGTAACAATGAGTGACCACAGAAGCTGTACTAATACAATATGGTAACAATGAGTGACCACAGAAGCTGTACTAATACAATATGGTAACAATGAGTGGCACAGAAGCTGTACTAATACAATATGCTAACAGATTAACCGCATGTGATTTATTAATACTATATGGTAACACAAAGTGTTCACATCTGCAATGACACAACATGTTATGACGATTTTGATAATGAGCGCATGATAACTGCCTGTCAGGAACTCAGAGCTCAATATACAATTAGTTCCACGTTTTTAACAAGAGAATATGCGAACATGTATTATGCTTGGTGTAGCAGTACGTACTCTATGTCTCTACAAGAGCTTTGTCCTCGGGACACTAAAAGCAGACCCTCAAATCTACCATCAGGTTTCCTCATACGATCGATCCATCTGTTTTGGACGACACCACGTTAAATGTCACTGCCCTACATCGACTGGCACGGCCCTCCATAGAGCGTAGGCTACTGGCCTACATCATAGACTGGCAAGGCTCTCCATGGAGAGCGAGTACTGGCCTGCATCATCAACATGAATGTAGTGGCATGGCTCTCCATGGAGCGTAGGTACTTTCCTACATCATATACTGGCATGGCTCTCCGTGGAGATCGGGTACTGGCCTACACCATCGACATGGTTGTACTGGAATGGCTCTACATGGAGCGTAAGTACTTTCCTACATCATATACTGGCATGGCTCTCCGTGGAGATCGGGTACTGGCCTGCATCATAAACATGGTTGTACTGGAATGGCTCTACACGGAGCGTAGGTACTTTCCTACATCATATACTGGTATAGCTCTCCATGGAGCGTGGATACTGGCCTACATCATATGCATGGTTTTACTGGCTTGGCTCGTCATGGAGGGTGTGTACTGCCCTACATCTTAGAATGGCATGGCTCTCCATGGAGAGTGGGTACTGGACTACATCATAGACATGGTTGTACTGGCATGGCTTGTCATGGCATGTGTGTATTGTCTTTATCATAGACATGGTTGTACTAATTAACTTAGTGGGGAAGGTATGTAACATAACGTGACCAGACACTTATTGTAAATCTTGATAAAAGTAGGTAAAAAAGTCGAACAGGAAATGAAGATTTCACAGAACACAGTCAACCAAAAAACTCGCATTAAAACAAACAAGAAATACAATGTTAATAACAAGGTATGTGACATCACAAACACAAACGAGTTGAAAATAGAGCTAGTACTTGGAATGGACAGCGGCAAAAAGGCACTGGAGGCTTAAATCAGATTCTAGGTGCACCAAACCTCACTATTACCTTTTGTCATTCTAATTAAATTAAAAGTGTAAATAAAAATATCCCCGCTATGTTATGTTATCTAACAAACACGGTATCATTAATAAGCAATATAAATAAAACACATAAATGACCATGTATATATGAATATAAAAAAAAAGTCTAGAAAGCCACACATACTTGGCAGAAGCCAGAGTAACACGAGAACTAACCATTAAGGGATAGAAAGGTAACGTTTGATGTTTGTCCTTAATCGTGTACGACAAGACAATATTTTAGAAAACGCCAAACTTTCTCCTTTCATACTCTTTTAAACGTCCTGTAAGGATTGATGCAAACGTCTTCATAGGGTCTGTTCGTTCATGCACAACCAAAGCTTTTAGAATAACTATTTGCTGCACGCAGTTTACTATGTGGTATCTTTTGAGTTTGTATATCTTCCCAGTCGCAAGATGACCCTAGTGATTGGGGCTAACTCAGGAAAGAATGCATTTACATAAGTGTAATGCAACTTTTAAAATATGATAAATATATATACAATTATCTAAAAAAAACAAGCGAATACACAGATGAAATATGAAACGAATGTTCTCATGAACGTTTAAGACGTCCTTAGTATTGCAACAAATACAGAATGTGTCGACTGATTATATACACTAAAGTGTTGTTAAAGTTATAACAATGTTGATCTATGATCTAGCGCGATAACTGTGATGCGCGAGAGCTCATGAAGATGATAATGCGTGAATCCAATGGGTGATTGTCATCAAATGCCTTCTATAAGGGCTGATGACGCGATATGTATGATAGTTAACCTCCACTGAGGTTGTGGATGATGTTCCTCCAGTGAGGACTGATAACGGGCCCACCTCGTGTCCCGGGGGTTGTCGCTACTAGAACCTGGCCATGCTGCGCAGGTACGGGGACCGTCTTCACCGCTCTTAACGTTATGCGTGGAAGCTTAGTGTCACAAAATGTCACGGGTAGAGCGTACTGGTCGTATATAGCTCTTGTATCGGTTACACCCAAAATCTATTGTTCGAGTTGAAACAATTTCACAATATTCATGATCTATTCATGTAACACGTAAAAGCGTGCACATTTTAAGTGGCCGCCAGAGAGGCCGTGTCATAAGTTTAGTTTTGTGCTAATGCATGTAAACGTATAGGTATATTTTCCTTAAACGGCAAAATTGTATAAGGGGCCTGTCGTGTAGATTCAATACTGTAGATTTAGCCACGTTTGTCACGGACTGAACGGGGGAAATAATGATTTGGGCGTAATGTTTGCTATAAAACCCATTGTCTTCTAGCTATCGCCGGGATAATCGATAGTACTTTGTTGGAACAGAGATTGGACGGCAAATTTCACAGGCAACATGTGGTTAGTAGTTTTATCAAACTTTTATCGTATATTTGTATTCAGTGGGCGGCGCCATCTTGTTTGGCGGTTACGACATCCGGTTAGCATTGATGTTTCTCAAACATAACTTTAGACTAGCATATGATTTTGAAGTTACTTTATTAGATGTAATTATTGTAATTGATCATTAATTGTAAAACAATATTAATTTGATAACAGTGGATATTAGGTGCATTAGTTAACGTTGGCGTATAACTCGGTGATTGTAATACACGATTGTCAACATTAGTTAACAATGAGATGAGTGACAAGAATAAATGCGTGCATGCATAACTCAGTGAGTGTAATATATGAGTAATTTGATCATGTTTATATTACATGTATTAGGGGCATTGATTAACAGCGACGTACATAGCGTATACATGGCGTTGTAGAATATGTATACATTGCTACTCATCATTAGTACAGCTTACATATATTGATCGAATAATGATTTGTTTGGGTAATGGTAATTGTGCAAGATTGTTATGTTTGTCAACCGACATCTAAAACGTATGTATAATTACAGCCTAAGCCATCCAGGATATAAGCCATCCAGGGTTGGAGTAAGCCATCTAGGTTTGGATATCCAGGAGTGGAGCTAAGCTTCCACGACTAACGTTACAAGCGGTGGAGACGGTCCCCGTACCTGCGCAGCCAGGTTTTACTAACGACAACCCCCGGGACACAAGGTGGGCCCGTTACCAGTCCTCACTGGAGGAATATCATTCACAATCTCAGTGGAGATTAACTATCATTGCATCGCGTCATCAACCCTTACAGAAGGCATTTGATGACAATCATCCATTGAATTCGCGCATCATCATCTTCATGAGCTCTCGCGCATCACAGTTATCGCGCTAGATCAACATTGTTATAGCTTTAACAACACTTTAGTGTCTTAGACATTCAGTATTTATAACAATACTAAGAACGTCTTAAACGTTCAGGAGAACATTCTTTTCATAGTTCATTTGTGTATTCGCTTGTTTTTTTAGATAATTGTATATATATTAAACATATTTTAAAAGTTGCATTAAACTTATGTAAATGCATTCACCGTCATTGATTCTTTCCTGAGTTAGCCCAACCACTAAGGTCATCCTGTGACAACTGGTGTCAGAAGTGGGATTCTGGGCGACTACGGAGGGAAAGAATCAATAAGTGACCTTTATTATGATATACTAAATCTCTACTTATTATTTTAGAATTGTGTACCACCCTCTGATCCATCAAGGCGACTGTCGACGATCACGGCCACAGCTTGGAAGACAAGTCAAGACACGACAAGGGTAGGGTGAGTCCAAACTGTTGTTTTGTCCGTTCTTTCCTTGGCGCGAGGTCGCAGTGGTCTACACGAGTGGGTCTGAGGCACTTTTGCTCAATAATTTGGGTGTTTGTTTTTACCTCCCTTGATATACATATAGTATCCAATTAGGTTGGCGAACAAGACGTTCTACTCATGTTGTGACACTCGAGTATACTTATATTGATGGGAGAAGTAAATATACATGTACATGTTATACACATTTCGATGATTGTTTAAGGTTTATGTCCAATATCAAATTAAGATATTTTATGTAGTGCATATGTTTTGTGGAAGCTAGATACTATCTACACATAATCGTTAGTAGTTAGCGCTAGTACAAATGTGTATGTAACTTGTCCGATGATGATGCCCAGGTATTTACTGAGGACACAGTGACTTACCATTAGTAGTTAAGTGAGTAGAATTATTAGTGACGTGTGTATTGTAATTATTGTAGTTAGTAGTCCACAATGTCCATAGACATGACGTCCATAAAGGATCTTACGGAAATGGGAAAGGAGTTAGGGTATGCTGGAGAGGAGCTTAGAAACTTTGTTAAAGACGAACAGGCTAGGGAAAGGGAATTTAGACTTAAGGAAAGAGAATTAGCAAAGCAGGAAAGAAATGAAGAAAGTATACTAGTTAAAGATAAGCTAGAATTAGAAGGTAGATTAGCTAAAGAGAAGCTAGATGCTGAGAAAGATAGGTTAGCATTCGAAAGTAGACTAGCCACAGAGAAGTTAGAATTAGAAGATAGGTTAGCTAAAGAGAAGCTAGATGCTGAGAAAGATAGGTTAGCATTCGAAAGTAGACTAGCCACAGAGAAGTTAGAATTAGAAGATAGGTTAGCAAAAGAGAAGTTAGAATTAGAAAGTAGAATAGTAAGGGAGAAGCAAGAGTTAGAACATGAGAGGTTCGAAACAGATGGTAGACTAGCTAAGGCTAAGATGATAATGGAAAGGGAGCAAAAAGAGTTTGATCATAAGTTAGCTTTAGAGTTGGAAGCAGCTAAGACACATAGTAAGGAAAGTAAAACTGAAGGGAAAGATAGTTATTCTGGGAAGTTAAAAGGTTCGAAGTTACCATACTTTGATGCTGACAAAGATAACATGGACAGTTACTTGTTACGGTTCGAACGTTATGCTGAGTTACAGGAATGGACCAAAGATAAGTGGGCAGTTCATTTAAGTGCGTTATTGAGAGGCAAGGCCTTAGATGTATTTTCTAGATTACCTAGTTTAGATGCTCTTGACTATGACAAGTTAAAGGATGCTCTTTTAAAGAGATTTGAGTTAACTGAAGAAGGTTTTAGAAAGCGGTTTAGAGCTTGCTTGCCTGAGAAAGGCGAGTCATTTATTCAGTTCATTAGTAGATCTAGAAATTACTTAGATAGGTGGTTAGAGTTAGGGAAGGTAGCGCAGACTTATCAGGGCCTCATAGATTTCTTGTTGCGTGACCAGCTATTCAATGTTTGTAGTAGAGATCTGTTCTTATTTCTTAAAGAAAGAAAACTTACTAGTGTAGGAGAAATGGCAACACAAGCAGATCAGTTTGCCGAGGCTAGAGGTGGAGCTCATAATGTAGTGTCGAAAGACAGAACTTTTAGAGATAGGCAAGGGGACGATCATAAACAGAAAGGCCAGAGTGGAAACTATAGAGGTGGAGGTAGTTCGATGGGTGCTAGAGGAGGTAGCAATAGTGGTAACATAGGTAGACCGTTTATTCGTTGTCGTTACTGTAATGGGAATCATGCTTCACATGAGTGTAGGAAAGCGGTGAAAGTGTCCGCTGTCGTAGACAATTTTAGTGAAAATAGTAGAGTGGACAACAATGTAGGGAGTCAGAACCAAGGTTTTAACAACCCATGGAATTTCGGTAGAGGTAGAGGTGGTCAAAACCGAGGTAGAGGTAGAGGCAGAGGTAGTAATAGTCCGGTTATTAAAACCGAGAGTAGTAGCTGTTGTGTTAAAGCGGATGGTGTAATGACGAAGATCGGAACATGTCTCTTTCCGTATGCAAATCTTCCAACGGCAGATGGTAGAGTGAATGGCACGGACGTAATTGTAATGAGGGATACAGGTTGTACAGGTGTGGTAGTTAGGCGTAGTTTAGTTACGGATGACCAGTTGGTAGGTAAACAGTCACCGTGTATGTTGTTAAATAAGTCGGTAGAGCACGTGCCAATAGCGAGAATAGATGTAGATACACCTTTCTTTAAAGGGACTACAGAAGCACTATGTATGGATGACCCGATGTATGATTTGACGATAGGGAACATAGATGGTTCAGCACTTCCGGTAATGTCCGATTTTAGAAGTAGCATAAGTAATGCCGTAGAGACTAGAGCGCAGGTTCAGAAGCAAGCTCAGGCTTATAGAAAATTAAAGGTTCCTGCAGCCGTAGGTGACATATCTAAAGCGGAGTTTATAGAAGCACAAACTCAAGACGAGTCATTAGGTCCTTGTAAGGTGAAGGCCAAGGATGGTGTAGTGAAGAAGTGTAAAGGGTCCGGTAGTTGTAAGTTTGTACATAAGAATAGGTTATTGTACAGAGAATTTGAAGATAGTGGTAGTAGACAGTTTCACCAATTAGTGGTACCTACCCAGTATAGAACGACAGTGCTTAAGGTAGCTCATGAGTCGATTATGGGAGGTCATTTAGGCGTAAAGAAAACGTCAGATAGAGTATTGGCAGAATTTTATTGGCCAGGCGTTAGTGGAGATGTAACTAGGTATTGTAGGTCCTGCGATGTATGCCAAAGGACAGTACCAAAAGGTCGAGTGACCAAAGTACATTTAGGTCAGATGCCACTGATAGATACACCATTTAAGCGGGTAGCCGTAGACATAGTTGGACCAATTTTTCCAGTGTCGGATAGGAAAAATAGGTACATTTTAACCATGGTAGACTATGCAACTAGGTATCCGGAGGCAGTCGCATTGCCCTCAATTGAAACTGAGAGAGTAGCTGAGGCATTAGTTGATATGTTCAGTAGGCTAGGTGTACCAGAGGAAATGCTGACTGATTGTGGGTCACAGTTTACGTCAGAACTTATGGCTGAAGTAAGCAGGTTATTGTCTTTGCGTCAAATCATGACAACACCATATCACCCTATGTGTAACGGGTTAGTCGAACGATTTAACGGGACGTTAAAGCAAATGTTACGGCGTATGTGTACCGAGAGACCCAAAGATTGGGACAAGTATCTCAATGCTTTATTGTTTGCATTTAGAGAGGTTCCACAAGAGAGTTTAGGATTTTCTCCATTTGAGTTATTGTACGGTAGGTCAGGCAGAGGTCCCATGAGGATTCTTAGAGAGATGTGGGCAGGTGAAGTAGATAGTGATGAGGTTAAGACTACATATCAGTATGTTTTAGATCTGAAGGAGAAACTAGAGGAGACTTGTAAGATAGCTCAAAGTCAGTTAGTTAAGGCAAGTACCAAGTACAAACGGTACTATGACCAGAAAGCTAGAGCTAGGAAGTTTAAGATAGATGACCAGGTGTTACTGTTACTCCCGACCGACAATAACAAGTTGTTATTACAATGGAAAGGTCCGTTTTACGTTAGAGGGATAGTGAACACCATGGATTACCGTATCCAGATAAACGGAAAGTTAAAGACCTTTCATGCGAATATGCTGAAAGAGTATATAAGTAGAACCGATAATGTGCAACAAGGGGTGTTAACCGTAGTTAATGTTGCAGTTATTGAGGATAGTGAGGAAGACAGTAGTGAGGACACTAGTCCCATGTATTTTCCCACTAGTGTAGGTAGGGAGAGAGCAGCCGATGTAGACATATCGGGCATGCTTAGTGTAGAGCAGAAACGAGAGATGGGTAGTTTACTCTCGGAGTTCAGTGATGTCTTGTCCGAAAACCCGGGGCAGACAGATGGAGTGCAACATGATATTGTACTCACATCAGGGGAACCAATAAGAATTAAGGGGTATCCCATTCCATTTCACTCCCGATCAATTGTTGATGAGGAGGTGAAAGACATGTTGAAATTGGGTGTCATCGAACCTTCAAACGCCCCATTTTCATCCCCAGTCGTACTTATTAAGAAGAAAGATGGGTCAATTCGATTCTGCATCGATTTTAGGCAGCTCAATAAACGTACCATCTTTGATGCAGAGCCAATGCCTAATATTGAGGAGGTATTCTCTAAACTTGCGGGATATTCGTATTTCTCCAAGTTAGACCTCAGTAAAGGTTATTGGCAAGTCCCACTTTCAGACCGAGCTAAAGAGATGACCTCCTTCGAAACTTCGCAAGGACTTTTTAAGTTCAAGGTCATGCCCTTTGGTCTCGTAAACGCCCCAGCAACATTCTGTAGGTTAATGAGGAAAGTCCTGAAGGATTTGTCCAACACAGACAGTTTTGTAGATGACATCCTGGTGTTTACAACAACATTTGAAGACCATATTAAGGCTCTACGTAATCTGTTGGAACGGCTACGCCGGTTTAAACTGACTGCAAAACCTAGCAAGTGTCACATAGGTTACGCAGATATAGAGTGTCTGGGTCATGTTGTCGGGAGGGACCAGAAATTGAAACCCAACCCCGACAAGGTTAAGGCAATTCAGGAAGCACCAAGACCCGAGACAAAGAAACAAGTTAGGTCATTTTTAGGGTTGGCGGGTTTTTACAGGAAGTTTATTCCAAACTTTTCGGCTATAGCTGCACCTTTGTCAGACTTGACAAAGAAAGGTCAACCCAATAGGATAACTTGGGGGGAAAGCCAGGAGCGAGCTTTCGTCTCTTTAAAGGGGAGTCTGGTCAAAACCCCAATACTAAAATTACCTGAACTTGACCAGGAGTTTATCCTCAGAACGGATGCCTCCGATATCGGGGTGGGTGCAGTCCTACTGCAAGAGCAAGATGGGTGTAGTCTCCCCGTGGCTTACGCAAGTCGGAAACTATTACCCCGGGAATGTAACTACTCTGTTATCGAAAGGGAGTGTCTTGCAGTAGTGTGGGGTGTCAGTAAATTCCACCGATATGTTTTTGGTAAGGAATTTGTCTTGGAGACTGACCACCAACCGTTAGCTTATATGAATAAAGCTAAGGTAGCTAACAGTAGGTTAATGAGGTGGGCACTGACTCTGCAGCCTTACCGGATGAAAATTAAAGCAATCCGTGGAAAGGACAATATTGGGGCAGACTATTTAAGTCGCCGCACATAATGACCGGTTTAATACAATAGTGTATTGCAGTGTATTGTACAATAGTAGTATATGTTACGACAGGGTAGTGTACAATTGTAGAATAGTGTTGAAATTGTAATTACATATTATAGTTAGGTTATAACTGCAGTGGTAATAGATAACATACTCAAGCGATTGAGCGATCAGCTTGTACGTTTTGTCGCTCGTTTGCTCAGAAGAATTAATAGTTTCTTAACGTGTAAATATTATCATTTTGTTGAATTTTAAAAGTGTAGCACTTTCTTTAAGTGGGGAGATGTTGTCACAAAATGTCACGGGTAGAGCGTACTGGTCGTATATAGCTCTTGTATCGGTTACACCCAAAATCTATTGTTCGAGTTGAAACAATTTCACAATATTCATGATCTATTCATGTAACACGTAAAAGCGTGCACATTTTAAGTGGCCGCCAGAGAGGCCGTGTCATAAGTTTAGTTTTGTGCTAATGCATGTAAACGTATAGGTATATTTTCCTTAAACGGCAAAATTGTATAAGGGGCCTGTCGTGTAGATTCAATACTGTAGATTTAGCCACGTTTGTCACGGACTGAACGGGGGAAATAATGATTTGGGCGTAATGTTTGCTATAAAACCCATTGTCTTCTAGCTATCGCCGGGATAATCGATAGTACTTTGTTGGAACAGAGATTGGACGGCAAATTTCACAGGCAACATGTGGTTAGTAGTTTTATCAAACTTTTATCGTATATTTGTATTCAGTGGGCGGCGCCATCTTGTTTGGCGGTTACGACATCCGGTTAGCATTGATGTTTCTCAAACATAACTTTAGACTAGCATATGATTTTGAAGTTAC
Organism: Cyrtodaria siliqua; assembly: GCA_037043455.1. NCBI lineage: Eukaryota > Metazoa > Mollusca > Bivalvia > Adapedonta > Hiatellidae > Cyrtodaria > Cyrtodaria siliqua. The sequence continues at coordinate 46,853 of JAWPHD010013100.1, forward strand.
TTTATTAGATGTAATTATTGTAATTGATCATTAATTGTAAAACAATATTAATTTGATAACAGTGGATATTAGGTGCATTAGTTAACGTTGGCGTATAACTCGGTGATTGTAATACACGATTGTCAACATTAGTTAACAATGAGATGAGTGACAAGAATAAATGCGTGCATGCATAACTCAGTGAGTGTAATATATGAGTAATTTGATCATGTTTATATTACATGTATTAGGGGCATTGATTAACAGCGACGTACATAGCGTATACATGGCGTTGTAGAATATGTATACATTGCTACTCATCATTAGTACAGCTTACATATATTGATCGAATAATGATTTGTTTGGGTAATGGTAATTGTGCAAGATTGTTATGTTTGTCAACCGACATCTAAAACGTATGTATAATTACAGCCTAAGCCATCCAGGATATAAGCCATCCAGGGTTGGAGTAAGCCATCTAGGTTTGGATATCCAGGAGTGGAGCTAAGCTTCCACGACTAACGTTACAAGCGGTGGAGACGGTCCCCGTACCTGCGCAGCCAGGTTTTACTAACGACAACCCCCGGGACACAAGGTGGGCCCGTTACCAGTCCTCACTGGAGGAATATCATTCACAATCTCAGTGGAGATTAACTATCATTGCATCGCGTCATCAACCCTTACAGAAGGCATTTGATGACAATCATCCATTGAATTCGCGCATCATCATCTTCATGAGCTCTCGCGCATCACAGTTATCGCGCTAGATCAACATTGTTATAGCTTTAACAACACTTTAGTGTCTTAGACATTCAGTATTTATAACAATACTAAGAACGTCTTAAACGTTCAGGAGAACATTCTTTTCATAGTTCATTTGTGTATTCGCTTGTTTTTTTAGATAATTGTATATATATTAAACATATTTTAAAAGTTGCATTAAACTTATGTAAATGCATTCACCGTCATTGATTCTTTCCTGAGTTAGCCCAACCACTAAGGTCATCCTGTGACACTTAGTTCCACTCCGGAAGGCTTATATCCAAACCTGGATGGCTTATATCCAACCCTGGATGGCTTATATCCAACCCTGGATGGCTTAGGCTGTAATTATACATACGTTTTAGATGTCGGTTGATAAACATAACAATCATGCATACTTACCATTACCCAAACATATCATTATTTAATAAATATATGTAAACTGTACTAATGACGAGTAGGAATGTATACATATGCTACAACGCCATGTAAACGCCATGTACGTCGCTGTTAACCAATGCCCCTAATACATGTAATATACAACGTTATCAAATCACTTGTATATTACACTCACTGAGTTATGAACATTTATACTAGTCACTCATCTCATTGTTAATTAATGCACCCAATATACAATGTTATCAATTCAATCGTGTATTACAATCACTATGTTATACGCCAACGTTAACTAATGTACCTATTATCCACTGTTATCAAATTAATATTGTTTTACAATTAATGATCAATTACAATAATTACATCTAATAAAGTAACTTCAAAATCATATGCTAGTCTCAAGTAATGTTTGAGAAACATCAATGCTAACCGGATGTCGTAACCTCGCCAAAAAAGATGGCGCCGTCCACTGAATACAAATGTACGATAAAAACTAATAAAATAAATACTGACCACATATTGCCTGTGAATTTCGCCGTCCAACTCCTGCTCCAAACAAAGCAACTATCAAGCAATCCCGGCCAGAACTAGAAGACAATGGATTTTATAGCAAAGGTTACGCCCAAACCATTATTTCCCCCGTTCAGTCCGTGACATACGTGGCTAAATCGCAGAAAGGACCCTTCACAATTTTGCCTTTCAAGGGAGATAGACCAATACGTTTACATGCATTAGCAAAACTAAACTTATTAAACGGCCCTTCCGGGCACCCTATTGCGGCCACTTAAAATGTGCACGGTTTTCCGTGTTACCTGAATATATCATGAACATTGTGAATTTGTTTAAACTCAACAATGGATTAGGGTGTAACTAACAAGTACTTACAAGAGCTTAGTGCGACCAATACAGTCTAACCGTGACATTTTGTGACATTCCCCAAATAATACAACCATAGTCCAAAAACGGTAGTGACCGGTAGTGACGTTATTGAAAATATCAGGCGATTTTCTGAAGAAGTTAAACTATTCGTTTGTCTACATTCAGTAGCCTAGGTGAATGAATAATACGTTTATTTCGTCAATTTTATTCACAAAAACTGTTCGTGTTCGTATTAGTGTTGACACTGGGCTGACAATATGCATGTTTCCGTTGCTTTACTATCACATTTTATTTCATTATCAACGCGCTATATCGATGCTTGTCAACGTTCAATATCATGCGATATAACAGTTATTAACATGCGATGTAAAAGTCATTAGCATGCGATATAACAGTCCTTAGCATGCGATATATAAGTCATTAGCATGCGATATACCAGTCATTAGCATGCAATATAACAATCCTTAACATGTGATATAAAAGTCATTAGCATTCGATATAACAGTCATTAGCATGAGATATAACAGTCCTTAGCATGCGATATAACAGTCATTAGCCTGCGATATATCAGTCATTATCACGCACTATAACAGTCATTAGCGTGCGATATAACATACATTAGCATGCGATATAACAGTCATTAGCATGCAATATAAAAGTCATTAGCTTTCGATATAACAGTCATTGGCATGCGATATAACAGTCATTAGCATGCGATATAACAGTGATTAGCATAAGATATAGCAGTCATTAGCATTCGATATAACAGACATTAGCATGCGATATAACAATCGTTAGCACGCGCTATAACAGTCATTAGCATGCGATAGAAAAGTCATTAGCACGCGATATAACAGTCATTAACATGCGATATAAAAGTCATTAGCACGCGCTATAACAGGCTTATGCACCCATCTTCAAGCTTGGTGTACGTTTTAAGTTTTATTGCACGTATTTCCCTTCAGTCGTTTCCGGGAAATTTCAATCTTTTAACGAGTAATGTCATATTTTCCTTCTCCTCCTTCAAATAATTTATAATAAGATATCTGTAATCATATACGTGGTGCTAATTTATAATAAGATATCTGTAATCATATACGTGGTGCTAATTTATAATAAGATATCTGTAATCATATACGTGGTGCTGATTTATAATAAGATATCTGTAATCATATACGTGGTGCTGACTTATAATAAGATATCTGTAATCATATACGTGGTGCTGACTTATAATAAGATATCTGTAATCATATACGTGGTGCTGACTTATAATAAGATCTGTAATCATATACGTTGTGCAGTTAAACACAATATAAATCATATTATGATTTACATGGGAATCGAATATAATACATTTCTCGTGATATCTATAATAACTACATGTATCAATATGTTAAATGTATAACATAAAAATATCAGCAACCATACATTGACCATATTGTTAATTTGGAATTGTTCTTAAAACCATTCTAAACTTAAGTCTATGCTATGGTAGCACTAAAATCATAACAACCAGCAATTAAAATGAGGTATTTTATTTATACCCAGAACAAATCCTGTTCGTTGCATGGATTACGTTGACTGTGTTTATTTCCGTAGAATTTGAAATAACTGTTTGAGTCAGACGATCATGTGCTTGTTCAAAGTCAAACACACGTGTAGAAATGGATATAAAAGTAGAACAGGAAATGCAGCATTATATGCCCCCAGTCAACCAGAGACACGCACAGAAACAAACAACAACTACAAAGATGAATAAAAGGCAATATATGGCGTCACAAGCGTAAAATGATTGACAATAGGGCTACCGCCTTGGAACGGTCAGTGGAAAAAAGGCCGCCGGGTGTTTAAACCAGATGCTAGGGTGCATCAAGCCTCACTCTTACCCTATTGTCATCCCAATATATTCTCTAACAAGCATGGCAGCATTAAAAGGCAATACAAGTAAAACACATACATGATCATGAATATATATATATATATATATAATACAAAAAAAAAGCCTAGAAAGCCACAAAGCAAGTACTCAATGACTTGGCAGAAGCCAGAACAACAAGAGAACAAACCGTTAAGGGTACGACAAGACAAGATTTAAGACAAACATCAAACGCTACGGTCCTATGAGGATTTAGGTAGACGTCATCATAGGGTCCACAATCTGTCCGGTCATCGCACAGTCAAAGAGGAAGGCATATTGACGAACTGTAAAAGGGTCAACTACTAAACATGCAGTGCGATGCAAAATGATAGGGTCATAACCTCTTTTGATAAACTTTTTAACAAGTTTTATAAAGATTATATAAAAGTGATTATGACCTATATATACTTGAACTGTTAGAACAATATAAAAAGGTGCTTATATTTTCTTTTCAATTGATATAAATACTTACTTTTAGGGTGTATAGTAACGCTTTAAATTATGAAAAAAGATCAGGCAATATGAGAAAATCAGTGAGAAAACAATACATGTACGGTTGATATCAGGTAGAAATGCCATAATGTATTTTGTAGTAAAAGCTACATATATGGTATTTAACTAAACGGGTAGGTACCTGCGTGTTGTTGCCACTCATTTACCAGAGAATGCATGGGAACTTGTGAAACTAAAATGACTTGCTCTAGGCCACAGTCACACAGTTTCACGACAGTTCTCTAAACCTTTCGATTACAAGGTCAGCACGCCACACAGCATAGAGAAATATGTTTTTAGATATTTTTCAATGTAAATCACAGATTCTCGCAATTTGGTTCATATCTGTCCTCATTACGTGGTCCGAGTATTAACTTTCATACCCCTTACAAGAAGCGAAAACGGGGCTGGCTGTGGTATGAAAAAACAACTTTAAGTTTGGCTTAAAGAGTTTGCATATTGTAAAATTAAAACATTTAATTCGTAATTTTAAACAGGTTATCGAATTGTATCAGTAAAGAATGTTTTAAACTTGTTTTATTGTCGAAATGTCCATTATAATATCCTGCTAATATAAGGAATTAAGGCGGGACAATGTAATGCTATCAGACGAGTGATTCAGGGGCATTCGCCCCCTTGTTTAAATATATAAAAGTATACGTCGAACAGGAACTGTAGCTTTCACAGACCACAGTCAAACGAACACATGCAAGCAAAACAAACAGCAATTGCATGGACAAATACCAGCACGGTATGTGACACCACAAACATAAAATGGTTGACAATAGGGATAGCGCCGTGGGACGGTCATAATATATTTGATCGAATGACGTTAACGTTTCTGAATGTTTAACATTGAACTGTAAAAGACGAATATCGTATCTTGAGCTCGTCTTTGAACTTCGCATAAAGAATCCTGTTTTTGTCATGATCTTGTTCTTTTTTCACATTGAATGGTCTTGGTACTTTAAATCCTCTGTGAACAACGAATATATTATTTAACACGGAAAACGTATACCCAGCTGTAGACATCTCACACTGCTGGCTTACTCTATCATATCCAAACTGTTCGAACCGTCCATCAAACGCAGGTAGATCTGTTTTTCTTGCGACATAAAACGGCTCCCATGGATACTGCCATTTTACCGAATATGCGACGTTTACGAAGCCATCGGCTGATAATTTGCGCCATCTGTCGTAAAGTGTCAACTGTTGGCATTGTTTACAGTTTTGGAAGTAAAACTGTCTGATATTGTGCTTTTCCCATTCTTGCAGAATTGGCAGTTTCGTTATAGATGAAACATTGTTTAATTTATACTCAAAACACGGAATAACATAAGCTACTTTATCCATGTCAGTGCTATTTCCAATAATATTGGAGTTATTTTTCAGCATTTCAAACATATCCTGTAGTTCCATATTCAAACCCTTTGAAGGTACAAGATCAACGTCAATCATAAAAACATATTCTGATTTTGAATATACTATTGAAATGTTTCTAATAAAATTCGCAGGATACGGAACATCGTAATTTTCAAAGTTCTGTGTTTGGTTACCTTGAAAACCATGTTTCAAGTAAATTTACAAATGTTCACACTTAAAATTTATCTTTGAAACGCTTCTCAAATCTACTGGGGAATGTGATGCAGGGAAAACAAGATGACATCTTACTTGTTTCCGCACATTTTCAAGACAATCGGTCAGGAAAGCTATTGCGTTGAGCGCGAATGTTACGTCGTGTCCATACGTGAAAACGGTGATGGAAATAGGTCCGTTCCAGTCGATGGAAAGGTCTGGCAGATAATGCAGATGATTGACCAAACACTGAGTGCAGAGTGTCACACTATCCAAACCAGATATGATAGACAGGTCGTCTGGTGGTGTTACCATATTTGGAATAGAATATATTCCCCATCTAAACCCTTCACTATGGCGGTTTCAATCTTCGATATATACTCTTCTAATGTACTTCTTTTGACAACAGTATTTGCGTCATCAGAGGAATTTTGTATATCCAATTTTTCAAACAGTGATTCTTTGTACTGAAACTTAATATTGCACCACTGCAAAGCCTTATACAGAAGTAAAGCCACAGCCAGAAATAAAACTGCTTTGCCATACTGATGTACGCGTACGGTTAGCCAGGCTCTCCTCATACTTAATCCAAGTATTTAACATGAACTTTGCAAAACGTTCCGAAAATATAGAAGAAAGCATTATACATTCACTGTTTTAAAAAGAGTTCACGATCTCATCTTCTGCTTATGATCAGAAATAGTCATCATACCTTACACATACCTACATGTGGGAAGTACATACTGAAAAGGGGATCCCTCTGAAGCAACAAACGCAAACAATAGATAAAAGCAGCAGACTCGGTTTTATTGATTCTGTTCATGAGAGGTTGTTCATGAGAGGTAATGTAAATTGCAACACCTCTCACGCCTACCCGCAACGGCTTAAGCGATATTCTACTTTAAATCCGTATGATTTAGACATAGACATAAATCAAATCAAAGTTTACAAGTTCAGCCTTTGTCAATATAAAACATGAGGTTAGTTACGAATGTATAATTTCCATTCGAGGTTTATAAAGCGTTAAACAAACACTTTACAATGCACATTAAATTATGTTGTAATATTGACTTTTAGACAAAAGGGATGTTTCATTTATTCACAAATATTGAACTTGGTTAGTGCCTCAGTTTGCTAGAAATGTATATAATTTGGAATAACTAAGTTAAAAAATAATCTTTATATAAAAAGACATGCAAAGTCTAACACATGTTTCTCAAATTTGATGAAATTGCTTTACTGATTAACTTCCAGTCACATTTAAATAAACATTTATATTTCTGAAAATACAGTTCCATAGTGAGGAGTTAAACCATTATACAAGAAAAGCAGTAGTTTTGATGTTGGCAGTTACAGACCTACAGAGAGTATTTTGAGCATTGTTTCAAAATGATTAAATATATGTATCTATGTACAGTAATAATCTATCTTCCCGTAACACTTCTGCGCATGCGCATGCGCCAAACGTTTCCCTCACTTCCGGGGACTTCCTTTGTTTATCAATTTATCAACAGTTATCAGTTATTCTCAAGTACGATTACGATTTGGTGACAATGTTAGCGGTTAAACAGAAGAAAAGATCGTTGAAGTACTGCTGTATATGTTAAGGAGTTCATCGAGGCAAAGTAGTGGACGGCAGAACCGTTTCTCTTCACAGATTTCCGCAAAATAAAAAACTGAAACGTGTGTGGATCCAATCTGTGTCGAACTGTGATGAGGACTTTCAAGTGGAATGAACATAAATTGCTTTGTAATGAACATTTTGTTGAATTTCGAGGCCCTACGATTCTGCACACACTGCAAACACGGTACGTTTATGAGCATGTACCCCATCCACATAGTTTAGTATAGTGTATTAAGTTAGTAACACTCAATCACAGCTTTACTGTAGGCCTATGCCAGTTTGTTAATTGCTATTTTTACACTGATAAAATAACTTGATTAGAATTATGGTATTTAAATTACAATTTTGAAGGTCTTTTAATGCTTTGAAGTTTGATGTGTGTAGGAGAAAAACATCTTTAAATTAAATACCACTAAAAATAAAATGCCTACACGGACAACCTGACCAAAAATTAACTGACTGTGTGTGACCTCATTCACTATCCATTGCCAAAATATTGGGTCGTATGATAAAAATATATAGGAAGCAAGTTGTTTATTTTAACTTGAGATATACTTTTCAATCGTTATATTCCATTTCAGGATTTGAATGAAAACGAACAAATACTGGACTCTGAAGATGAAGACCCCGTCGAAATGTACACAGCGACCCCTGTCAACATGGCAGTGTATACTGTGGATGGCGAGCTTACTACAACAGATAGTGGACCGAGCTTTGTACAAAGTGTGGCACATTCAGCCCTAGACGTTTCCCTTCTTCTTCACGACTACTGTTCTGGACCAGTCTCAACAGGAGATTTGAAAAGATAGAGACTTATTGACCAACTCTGTTTGTCACCATTAAATAACCGGGGTTTTCTGTAACCTAAACAATCTGTTTTATGCTCACTACAGGTGTTTTAAAAAGATAACATTGTCTGTTTCTTTTCATACAAGTACTTATTTTTCAAGTTGTACATTCACACGCATAATATTGTTTTAGTTTGTAAACATGCCCGTGAACTATGCACGTCAATAAAAAGTATTAAAATAGGAACAGTGTTTATAATAAAAATCAAGAGTATAATTCTAATTTTTTATTTCAGAAATATAGCTACTCAGACGTACCCGGACATGTGTTCCCAGGCGACAAAAACAGAGGGAGAATCAACAGTAAAGCAGTTTGCTAGTATAGGTACACAGACAAGTGTCGAAACGAATGATTTTAATGAACAAACAAAACTGCCCCAACTTGTGTACGAAGATGTCATGAACACGGATGCTAAGATAATGTTCTATACTCGAATTCCGGACAAAAAGACATTTGATGCACTGTTTGACGAAATCAAGGATTATACCCATGAAAAAACATCTAGTAAAGCATCATATTATACCAGCACTTCTGGTGGTAGACCTAGAGCTTTGAGAATTATTGATGAATTTTTTATGATTCTAATGCGACTAAGGCTTGGACTCTTGGTCGAGGATTTAGCAGACCGATTCTGCATTTCACCGTCAGCATGCGGTCATATTCTAAACAAATGGATAGACTATTTAGACACCAAGCTTGACTTTTTGATTATGTGGCCAGCAATGGAGGAGGTGAAATACAATATGCCCCGGGTCTTTCGGGAGAAATTTCCAGATACGCGGGTGATAATCGATTGCACTGAAATTCGAACAGAGACGCCAAGTTCGCCTCAATACAAATCGTTAATGTATAGTGACTACAAATCGCATATGACTTACAAGTCATTAGTGGAGATAAGTCCATCTGGACATGTGACATTTATCTCTGACCTTTGGTGTGGCTCAATAAGTGATAAAGAAATAACAAAAAGGAGTGGACTATTAGAACTTTGTGAAGAAGGAGATGCCATTATGGCTGATAAAGGATTTACAATTTCAGACTTGACAACACCAAAAGGAATTAAGTTAATCATCCCACCATTTAAAAAGAAAAATGTACAATTTTCAAAAAGGGACGTTCAAAGTACGCGGGAAATCGCAAATGCAAGAATACACGTTTAAAAACAGATGGAAGGAATTAAGAACTTTAGAATTGTGCAGGGCGTTATGCAAATAACTATGTCCAAACGAGTCTCTAAAGTGTGGAAATTGTGCGCAAATTATCAAATATTCAGCCCCTATAAGTGTCACATTAACATTGTGATGTCAGACGTGTATATAGAATTATTGCATACACATTTACAAGCTCCGTTTACTTACAATGTAACGGGAAACGTCAATATTCGCGCATATTGACGTGTAGTAAAGTCATACTGGGTGTGTAATGTATACTCGTTCGTGACTGGTGCACTTTTCTATTCACGTCAAAGACAGTATGTCACATGATGTAAACTATGTTGGTTTCATTGAGAAAATCCCCACGATCATGATCTAACGACAATATGTTTGTTTCAAGTAATATTTTTGATGAAATTCAAAATGAAATGTTAATTACTATTCTTTTGTTCTAATTATTCGTTGTTATATTAAAAAGACGTATGCAAATAAAAAGGTTATTAGATTTGTAATACAAATGGGATATATGCACTCGTTCTTCTGGGTATACATATTGCGCTCCTAAAGTCGCGCAATATTGTTACGCTGAAGAAATCGTGCATATATCCCAATACAGATCTAATAACCTATAAGTATTTATTATTATTATTATAGGCCAACTTGCTGTTTGTGTATTAATGCTATTGAATTTGACTGAAGACATTTGCGGAAATATATATAATTATTGAATAGGCTTGAATGAGTCAGGTCATTCAGAATACTTGTAAAATTAAAACAGAACATTGATATGCATCAGTATTGTCTTTTATTGTGCATCATAAACTTGTATGACAATATGTTTAAAATAATTATATACATATATATATAAAATGTAAAAATAAAATTACTGTTACACATTTACACTTTTCCTGCTATTTATCGAAACGAGTCCAGTCCATCATAATTCTTGAGAAAACGAAAATCAGGTAGAACATACATCATGTCAAATCTTCACACAACAGTTTACATATATATATATATGAATATTGATTCAAATTTACTAAACGAGTTTCACAGTATAAACAAAACCGAGTTGCTTTTTATCAAACTTTCTCGAGAATGAGTGCAGTCCATCATAATACTAGAGGAAATGTCCATTCTTCACACAACATATGTATATATGAATCTTGATTCAAATTTACTAAACAAGTTTCAGAGTTTGAACAAAAACGAGTCGCTATTTATCAAACTTTCGAAATGAGTCTAGTCCATCATAATACTAGAGGAAATGAACATCATGTCAAATCTTCACACACAACAATTTACATATATATATATATGGATCTTGATTCAAATTTACTAAACAAATTTCCCAGTTTAAACAAAACCGAGTTGCTATTTATCAAATTTTCGAAATGAGTCTAATCCATCATACAGCTTGCGGAAACGAACATCAGGTAGAACATACATCATGTCCAATCTTCACACAACATGCAACTATTCATGTCAATGGCTTACCGCGCTGCACACGTCTACAAAAAAGTTCAGGAATGTATGCTTTAATGTAAAATAACTTCAGTTTCTCAGCCATGATAGAAAAAAAATCAGAATCTGCATAAATTCTCTCTACAGAGATGCCAGCACATGTCCACACAACAAAATCACACCATTTTCTGTCACACATTGCCAACTGACCTTGAAATTGATAGTAATAATGGTGTGTTCTTTTCAAAACTACTTCATTTGATTGATTCAAGTAGCAGAAAAAATGTGCATCATTTGCGCATTCTTCAGGCGTTTTCATCCTCCAAACTAATGAAGACGGGCATTTAACCTCCAATACACCACGAGAGTCGTCACAATGGGTACAACTTACAAGTTCATCTGGACTAGCACCTAAATATGGAAACTTGGGATTCACAGCAAGACCACATTTTTTTACTGTCAAACCAGGATGTAATTTTTGCATACAGCGTTGGTATTTCCGTCTTGCTGCGGGTTCGTGCTGTTTACCATATTTCGTATGAATGGTCTGGAAAGCTCTGTAGCCAAAAATGGACTTCAGCTCCTGATTCAGGAGCAGTTGTCGTTTTTAATTTGCAAATTGCACCAAAGTTGGATGCCGTTAGTCTTTCCTGGCGCGCTTCCATCCAAAAGTCGGAGTTGTTTTGGTTTCTGGTTAAACACTCGATTTTGACACAGTCATCCACAGACATGTTCAGCGAAGAAAAATAGTTTTCAAATAACAAATTTGATTCATTCGATTCAATGTTCACTCTGTCATGGAAATTAAAATTAATTGTGTGCAGCTTAGGTAGTTATGTGTCAGTTCTTTCAATTTTAAAGTTTTTTAACCATCCTACATTTGAATTGCCTTTTAACAAGTTTTCTTTAAATCTCTCAATGTTTACATGTGTATTTCCATTGTATACGGTTACCGGTAGGCGTTTTTTACATTCAGATGCATCTCTACCATGCACATATTTCTTAAAGGTTAAATCGTGAGGATTTTTTTGGCTTAGTTTTCTCTTGCGTGGATTGTTCCACTTGCATTTTATGGAAGACGGTGCCAATTTTCCATCTCGTTTCTTCTCGGTCAGATCCGCGAGGGCATATAAAAGGGCAGCAATGTGATTACATCCTTCACCTACCCTGAAATAAAAACAAATCAATATTTCATAAAAGAAATTTAGAAGTGAATTTGATACTTTTTTTTAATTTCATTTATTAAGAACAAAAAGTTAAATATATGTGTTTCCGATTGCTGAAATGTTTCATGCAAAAATGAAAAAAAAAATGGATTAGATGATTTATCATATAGCTTACATCATAGAAGTGAAACATAACACCATTCTATATTTTCTGTAATCCACTGGGCACCGGTGGTATAACTATACAAATTATTACCGAATTACACAGCAAAAGTGTGAAATATTTAGGTAAAAAAGCATGAAATGAGAAAATTTGAAATCGTCGAACACAATAAATACAAAATAAATGTGAAATGTCATATGTTACGTTCAGAGTTGAATGTTTATCTTTCATGTAAACAATGCGGCGCTAATGACTAAATGAGTTGAGTAGCTCCGTCTTACCCTGCAGTGCAGTTGCACTCGGCAGAATTGATACATCCAGTGACTTTTGACAGCATCACCCATACTTTGTAGTCTGGCGAGTCTTTCTTGTTTGCAGTCGGCATTGACGGGATAACGCTACCTCTTACAAAACAGTGGCTGGCATTTTCTTCCGACTCATTGATCTGAAAGTACATAATTTATGTATATTCACTTTAAAGAGTAATAAAAAATCTCATCTAAGTTTATGTCTATACCATTCAAAATAAATTTCAATATTTTTACCTTATTATAAATCAAAGTCATCCAATGTCATTACTGAACTGTGATGACAAGGCACAGCCTGACACAGAGACAGTACCATTGATTAAATTACCCCCCAGGTTGTGAAACCAATAAAACATTTGATGTAAACATTGACATTTATTCAAATAAATAACTGGTAAGTACAATTTTCATCAATATATAAACAAACAAAGCACTGTGACGAACCTGTATATTGTGTACATGTCCGTCCTCGTACATCACCTTAGCCTTCAACTGACGTTTAGTTTTTAATTTTAGAACGAAGTAGTTGTAAATGTCCTTTTCACTAATATCTGGAACAGAGCTTACATCAACACTCCATTTATCTATACACGAAGGATGAACTAAAGACTCCCCGAGAGGTGTTTTCAATTTTTCAACAATACGATATTTTGTGAGTTTTCGATCCTCGTTTTTCACACAATTCAAGTCACTCAACTGCATTCGGTGTGCACCCTTTACTCGTTCAATCAATTCAGCTTTATTTCGCGACACATGCTGTCCACGACTTCTCAAATATTCCTTCAACCGTGGAATAGTTAACGACTTTAATGTCACATTGTCACACGCATCGTCGATTTCATTGTTCGACTCCATTGTTATTGACACTTGACAAAGCGTCCCCGGAAATAATTCATTTCTTATCAAAGGGAGCTAACCTAGTTTCGGGAAAGGGCTATTGTTTATATGAGTATCAGTCTGGTTTTAGAAGTGATTTGTGATCAATCGAAAGTAATGTGTTTAAAATCAACATATTGATTTATTAGAAATGAGAAATATAATTTTAACTTCTATAAAATAGTTTCTGGCCTTAACATAGAAAACAACACGCCAAAGGAATGTGACTGTAAAACTTTCAAATTGTGCTAAGCGACAGCTGGTCATGTCATCACGAGTAAATTTATTTATTTTCTAAAAGTCCGAAGTATATTTTGCCTTCAGTGATTGATTGTTATGCTTTTCGTGCTCAGATCTCCCAATTAATATGAACAATTGTTGTAGATTACATGCAGACCCGAACTCCATTGGAAAAAGTATATTCTTAAAATAGATACCCGTCTGAACTGGTGGCGTTTGATGTTTGTCTATGATCTTTCTTGTCGTGCCCTTAATGGTTTATTCTTTTACTGCTCTGGCTTCTGCCAAGTCACTGAGTACCTTCATTGTGGCTTTCTAGGCTATTGTTTTTTTGTATTATATTTACATGAGCATATTTGTGTTTTACTTATTTTGCCTATTGATGCTGCCTTGTTAGTTAGAGATTAGATCATGGCGGGGATTTCTTTATTTACACTGTCCTGTTTTAATGGGTAAGTGTGAGGTTTGGTGCACCCTAGAACCGGTTTAAACCCCCAGTGGCCTATTTGCCACTGACCGTTCCTAGGCGGTAGCCCTATTGTCAACCCTTTTGTGTTTGTGATGTCGTTTGCATTTATTATTGCTTTTGCCTTCTTGTTTGTCTGTTTGCGTGTTTGTGTTTGTGTTTTGTGGTTGACTGTCCTCCTTGAATGCTACTTTCCCTGTCCGGTCTTTTTATATTTATTTTATACAGTTAACACTCTTTATTTCCTTTGATACCTTTATTCTCGTTTCATAATTTTAAAACGCAACTAATAATGTTATCATTGTTTGAGGCCTTTATTACGTCAATTTTATATTTTCGGAACTCGGTAGCACCGTTATATATACTCCAGTTCCATCTACTGAGAATGATGTTGTCTCCACGCATATAACTCAATGCAGTGTTTTCAATGCTGGAGTGTACGAAAAACAAAATAAACTTCCAATTATATTATTATTATTACTAGATTCCTAAATTACGCAAACTGCATTATACGAACAGTATGAAAGGAGAAATTTGGAAATCGTCGAAGTCCCGTTCTATTTCTAGTGCTTGCACCATAAAAAATCTCCAAACTGTAACCTCTTGCCTTCCTGTTGCAGAAGCTCAGGTAAAATAGTTTATGCTAGAGCTTTTGACAACGTCGGAAGTATTTTACTTTGGTCTATTAAAAACTCAACAGATGTACTTGATAAAATTGACAATTAAAGTCGTCCCATCTATAGGTACTTATGATTTTTTTACACTAAGTCTATATACAACTTTACCGCAAAACCTTATTATTATAGACAAGCTGATTGCGCTGATCATGCTTATTCAAAATACTTGTTCTAGAGAGAAATAAAGAAGACTATAACACAACGTGGACTTTTCAAGAAGTCTGTGAATCATTTATATTCCAAATTATCGTTATCATTAGATAATATTTCGTCAGGTACGTTACTACTATTTATAGACAATAGCTGGCATCCCTATGCGTATTACCGGTACACATCTTGCCGCAGATTTGCCGCAGATTTGTTTTTGTATTGCTATGAAAGAGATTTCATATTAAGCCCTTCACAAGATACTTTAATATTCGTAACCGTTGTATAAGTAAAAACGTACTCCATCGGGCAATCGTTACCATTATCTTCGAAACTCCTTTGCAGCATTTTATTATCGTAACTCTTACCTGCTTTATAATATAAAAAAAGTATGAAAGGATATATTTGGAAATCGTCGAACACGATATCTAAAAAAGATATGGCAGTCTGGGTTTAATTGAGACTGTTCGTGAACGGTAATGAACAGTGCTTGCTACCGTTCACGCACTCTAACCCCGGACTGAGCAGAACTCAATATTTAAAATGCCAATAGTACAGAAATTTGAGCCATTTCAAAGATGGTATATATATGACGGTGAACATGGAACCTTCAATGAGGCGTTTTCACACCATTCCATGGCCAGCTTATGATACGTCCCATTTCTAACAAAACGCTTTGCCCTAAACGAGAAAACTACGGGCGAAATAAACAAAATGGAATATTTGGGTTATATAAAGGTTATTTAACGACTGGAGTAATGGATCCACCCATTCGAAATTCAAGTAAGAAACTAAAAGTATTTGAGAATGTACCACCGATACAGACCCAGTTGCGTTCAAGTACCCCAAATAAATGCAGAACGAACGCTGAATGAACGGAAAATGAACGCAGAATGAACGCAGAACGAACGCAGAATGAACGTTGCACGATCTATATTTTAAAAATGCATTTCGTTCTTTGCGTTCGTTTCGTTCGTTTTCAGCGTTCAGCGTTTTAAAAAACGAACGATGAATGCATTTTTTAAAACGCTAAACGCTGAAAACGAACGGAACGAACGATGAGTGCATTTTTAAAAACGCTAAACGCTCAAAACGAACGCAACGAACGCAACGAAACGAACGAAACGAACGCAAATGCATTTCGCCATTTCGGATAACTTTCAATATTATCCTTTTGAGTACATAATTGAAGTCTCGATTTAAACGAAGTGAGTTTTGCAGTAACTTAATATAAAGAAATACACTGTGTAAATGATGTTTTTTTAAGCACGATTACACACTTTCATTTTTACCGATTTAAAATAGAAAATGTATTTATTGTGTAGCACACATTTTATATTATTTCATTATAAAACTGAAATAATGTTGGTAAAATCAGACGGCATATTTTTATATAGTGTCAAGTATGTTAATTTTTTGTTGAAAATAACATAAACCAGGAAGGAAACAGAATCATCAATGTGCACCATCAAATAATGTCAACCAAAGGATACATTCTTCAATATGATCACAAACATTAGTCGCCGACTTGTGGTAAGAACCGCAAGAGTGGATACCATGCGTAGTTTAATCGTCAGAAATGTTGCGATTGGTAAACGCTGAACGAACGAACGCAAATGCATTTTCTCCGTTTGTGCATTTAAACGCACACATTATGTTGCGTTCGTTCCGTGCATTTAAATGAACGCATAGTTTCGTTTGTAAACGCTGAATGCATTCAAAAACGCAAATGATTTGCATTTTAAAAAATGCATTCATAAAAATGAAATGCAAACGGAATGCAAACGGAGCGCAAACGGAACGCAAACGAAACGCAAACGGAATGCATTTTTGGGGTATTTGAACGCAACTGGGTCTGTATCTGTATATATCGGGCTCAGCAATCTTCAAAGAATGGAATGAATAGCAGTTCTGAATGCAAACACGGGGAGACGTTTTACCACCGACATAAAAGAGTATGAAAGGAGAAACTTGGAAATCGCCGAACACGATAAATACAAAAAAAAATTGCAGTCTCGGTTTGCATTTTGAACGGTATAGTAGTGAAAAGTGCTTGCTATCGTTCACGCCTTCTAGCCCCGGGATGAGCAGAACTTACTTGCGACATGGACTATCACCTGACGTATACTGTGACGTGTTTTACAAACGTCGTAAGATCCTTGGTCAAGAACACGTTCATACAATCTTAATATAATGTTAAACAAAATAGGTTATGACCGTATCATTTTACAAAGCACTGTGTGTTTAATGGTTGATTCATTTACAGTCCCCATAATGCTTTCCTCTTGGATGGTTCGACAGAGTATGGACGCTATGATAACGTGAACCTAAATCTCGAGATGACGGTAACGTTAGATGTTTGTCTTTAAACGTGTCTTACGACCAATAATTGTGTATTCTCGTGTTGCTTTGGCTTCTGTCAAGTATATGAGTACTTTCAATGTGGCTTTCTATGCATTTTCATACTCATATATGTTTTTGTTATACTTATATTGCCTATTAATACTGCCTATGATGTCAGAGGATATAGCCTGGCCGGGATGTTTTTATTTACACTGTCTCGTTTTATTGGGATGACGATAGGATACTAGTTAGACTTGGTGTATCCTAGAACCTGGTTAAAAACCCAACGGCCTTTTTGCCATTGACCGGTGTCACGTGAGATCCACACGCACTTCGGAAAGTCCACGCATACGTTGTGTTTTAGAAAGCTTATAATTCCGGTTTTACTTTGAATGTTGTGATGACATCAGGTTTGTATCATTCATATTAGTTCGGCCTTTCGATTACCGTGAGTTTTAGTACGATATACTTCCGTTTGGCTGTAAAATACACTTTCAAACATGATCCATATTTCAAAAAGTTGCGGTCTTTCAACAATTGCAGACTTCAGTTATGGGCCTATTACTTTGCGAGAATGGCAGTATTAATACAAATCTTCCAACTAAAATATCAATAATATTATTTACTAGCAATCGGTCATAGTTTTAATTGTTAATTGTGTTAAATTTTATGCAAAATTGCCAATTAAAGTTGACGCATTTTGTGTCTTCGCGTGTCTTTGCGCATGCGTCTTCGTGTTACAAATGTGCACACATAGGTGCTAAATTCAGTCTAATAATACTCATTAGTTGTCCTTGAAATTAAAGGGGATGTTGCACCATTCTGGAACTAGTTTCATTTAAAAGGGCTTAAAAACCCGTCGAAAGAGCTGAAAAAATATCCAACTATCTTACAAAACAAATGAGATATGACCTTTTGAAAATGTGCAAAAAGACTCCAATGGAGGCAGCCATCTTTGAATGATGACGTCATCGCGCCTTTTTTCATATATCGAAAATAGATAATAAATAGTGTTTAAAGCAAATAAATATATTAAATTATAAATATAAAGTAAAATATTTATACTGTATATGCTCTTTTTACGATTTACATCTATTTGCAGTAGATATTCTTTGTTTTAAATGATATTTATCAATATGAAAGAAATGGTAAAATGGCACGTCATCAATCCAAGATGGCTGCCTCCGTTTGAGAATTTGTGCAAATTTTTAAAATATCATATCTCCTGTATTTTTCATGATATTTTGATAATTCTTTCAGCTTTTTCATGGTGTTTAAAGCCCTTTTAAATGAAGCTAGTTCCCGGAATAGTGCAACAACCACTTTAAGTTGCAGACATGTATTGTTGATTATTTTCGATTTAAAGACAGTAATTGGTAACTTTGAATACGTTTTTATTGAAGTTCGTTTTAATATATAATATATAGCTGAGATTTCGTTGTTTTTCTTCGGTTTTACGTGGTTTATACGACAAACGGTGAATTGATACATGACGCCTACACCGTGTGTAGGACTAATAATATCTTAATATAAAACGTATCATTCAATAAAATCAGTAATTTTGAGTTTTCCCTGAAACGTGTGCGAACGATTTGCCGCAGAATTATTATAGAAGAAGCAGCTGTTTCCTTCACGGAACACATTAATGACGTCATAAAACGGCGTGATAAAAGTGTAAACAATCTAGGCCTACTAGTGTGTACGGTAATCTAGGTATAACTAAACAATTAACATGTGTCAGGTCTAACACATACATGTTAAAGTAGTACAACATGGTGTGTTACAAAGGCGACAACATGTCATGCGTTAAATATGTGTCTGCTATGTGCAATCAGGGCCTGACATGGGCAGCAGTTTCCCCCACCCACCAACCCAACACACATTCAGCAAAAGTCTTAAAGAGCCTTTTATTTGTGAGTATACTTTATGTTATAATATATATATATAGCGTGTTCCCATAGTTTTTCCCATAGTTTTTCGATAGAGTGCCAGTATATATATTGCAAATATTGGGGAGTGGGGGTGGGGATGGGGTGGGGGCGGGTCTGCGTGATATTGGCGGCCCGGTTAGCTCAGTTGGTTACAGCAGAGAACTCTCTCTCCCTCTAAGCGAGGGGCTTCGATATGAGTCCCTTACCAGCCGCAGTGTTTATCCTTGGTTTATTTCACTGACAATGATAATTCGTTGAATGTGGGATAGCATGGTGAACGCGGGATAGCTTCACCGGGGGTCTGGAAGAATTGGGGTAGCTGTTAAAAGGGATAGGAGTGTGGTGATATTGGTTACCCGGTGGCCTGGTTATCTCAGTTGGTAGAGCACCTGCCCTGTACGCGAGGGGTCCCGGGTTTGTGTCCCGCACCGGCCACACTTTTCCCCCTTGGTTTACTTCATGAACATGTCCCCACCCCAACTTCCAGGCTAAAAATAAATTGGACTTCATTGCAAATTTTTTTAATATCCGAATATTGCTGCCTGATGCTAACAAAATATGAAAAAGGCCATAATTGCATATTGTACCGTAGCTCTAATGGTTTTCCTTTGTTCTTGGTTATGATATAATTTTCATAAACCTGAAGGTCTGCACCTAAACTGTGCTATAAATGCCGGTATATTTCAGCCGTGATATAAATGGCAGATTCGGCAGTTGTCTACTCAATTTTACGCATGCACAGTTGTAAATCTTTACACACAACCTGTCAATCAAAACGACTAAACCATTACCAAAACAGCACTCCTTGACATTACACTTGCCAAATAATATACAAAGGCGGTTGGCTGTAATAATCAAAACATGGGTCATGGTCATGCCACGTGATAATGCTATTTCTTGATTGGATCGAGTTGTTATGTTTACTAAATGCTGAAAACTGCAACGCCCTAAAATTTCTTGCACGTGCGTACTTGGATAAATGGCTCTGGCACAAAACATTTATAGAATGTTTTTCTCATATTCGATTTATACTGCACTCTCGAGCCTACAGCCACCGAGAAGCAGTTTAAATTGCATATACACGAAAAATTATGCTATAAATATTACTTACAGCACACTACTAACGCCACCACCACTCCGTCACCCACGCCTTACACACACACACACACCTCTTAAATCCTGCAAAACATAGCATTTACATGATTTTAAGCATATATGTACAAATGAGAAAAAGCAAAAATAATACAATCACCTGGGCATATGTAGTTCCAGTACTTTTTCAGCCCGAGTTTTTCAAAGAAAAGGTAAATTCACCTCACATCATAAAAAACTGCTTAATGAAAACTAACTCGCCAGATAATTGTAAAATTACACTTCATAACCTTGTATCA
This sequence comes from Cyrtodaria siliqua, assembly GCA_037043455.1. Taxonomy (NCBI): domain Eukaryota; kingdom Metazoa; phylum Mollusca; class Bivalvia; order Adapedonta; family Hiatellidae; genus Cyrtodaria; species Cyrtodaria siliqua. The sequence goes on from JAWPHD010013100.1 coordinate 67,653, forward strand.
AAAACTCTATGCAAGTGTTGAAGTTATATAATAATGTATATGTGCCAATTAAAAATTAAAGGTTTATTCACAGGTTTTTAAAAACACCCGTAATTGAATATGCATATTAAAATTTAGTTTAAACTTATTTATTTTACATCGATTGTAACGAAAGCTCTATGAACTTATATGAATCACTCTCGATGTCTTCCTGGGTAGAACCAGTACTAAGCAAATGCAGATAAAGTGTCTTGCTCAGGGGACACAACGCATATGGCAATGGCGCGGATCGAAAACCAACGACGTTTCGATCATGGGACCAACGCTCTACCACAGCGCTCCACTTGCGTAAAAATGAGATGGTAACTCTTAATTTGACGCTCCAGTTTTCGGGTTTCAGTCTAGTTGGTTAAAACTGTTTTATATTGTGTATATAGAGTTTTGGCTTCTCAATATACGTAAGTTATATATATTACCTAATCCGAGCATTCTCTGATTCTCTGAGTGACACTAAATGTCTTTTTTCTTTCTTTTTTTTTGTGGCTTTTTGTACACAGCCAGATGAAATATCAAAATCGTAAAAAAGTGCTGCAGGTAAGGTCAGAGAATGGTCGGATTAATATTTACCTTGTCGCCAGTAGTTTTTAGAAATGATGTACAATGTAAAAATGTTACTGTTTTTTAGCAGGATAGCTACTTTCACATGGCAATCTTGAATTTTTTAAAAACTTGTGCCGTCACCTTTATGATCACTTTATAACTAAGGCCAAAAAAAAAAAATAGGGGTGTTTTCCTATTGCATGCTCTAAAAAAAAAAGGGGGGTAGCTCGGTAGGCATTTTTTTTTTTTTTTTTTTTGGAGCAAGATATTGTGAGATTTTTACATGTATTTATCTCCTAAACCCCAAACAAGTTGATGATACAACTGAAAGTTTTCTCTGTGATGTCAGTTTTACCTCGATATATTGTGATAAATCATTGGTAAGAACATTTCTTTTTATTTATTTTTTTTTTTATTTTTTTTTTTATTTATTTTTTTTTTATAAAAAAGTATTAGGGTCGTCCCCCTTAAAAAATAGGGTCGGGCCGGCCACCGGAAATACAGATTGTTTGTTTTTTTTGGCCTAAATAGTAATTATAAGAATATTATAAAGCGAGTTGTTTGTTGATTATTACTAACTGGTTTATTATATTGATAATATATGTAAAAATAATAAGAAGAAATAAATGCTAAGAATTTTTATCAATTTTTGACCAAACTTCACATGGATGATCCATAGATGAATGCCTTTTTTAGATTTGTTTAAAATTAGTTCAGCGCGACATCCAAGATGGCCACCATTATCATATATGGTTGAAACCTTAAAAAAATCTTCTTCTGACATGTCTGAAGTTCTCAAGAACTGCTGCACAGATTTCGGCAGATTTTTCTTTTAAAATGTTCGCCAACATCTAGACTATCAAGTTTATTCAAATAAAGTCCCCCGAGGTCAAAAAATGACCGTACAAGGGGTCAAAAAATGGCCGTGCCCTGGGGATCCAGTTTTGTATATTGAGATTTTTGCATGTTTTTTCATAGGGCCAAAAAAAAAGTTGTTTTCTGGTCTTCCAACCGACCCTATTTTTAAGGCCCCTGACCCTAAAACCATTTAGGGGCACAACATGTTTTAGGTTTTTTAAGGCATGTAAGTGTTGTGGAACACTCATATTATGTAATATGTTCAAGAAAAACATGCTTTTTGATGTTCTTGATTTGAATTTAGTATAGTAAGGGATTAATTCTAAAAAATAAAAAAAATCCTACCGACATACCCTCATTTTTTTGGGGGCAAATACCAGAAAACAGACCTATTTTTTGTTTTTTGGCCTAGACTTATATAGGAAAAAGACTTAAAAAAATATTCTTCTCTGAAACCATAAAGCGCAGAGCTTTCATGTATTACATGTAGCATCAGCTTATAATGGTCCCTGTACTAAGTTTTGTTCAAATGGTGACCCTGGGGTAAAAATTGGGGCCCGTCCCTGGGGCCACAGTTTTTACAATAACATAGACTTATAGGGAAAATGAACACTCTGAAATTTCGCCCAATTAAGGTAGTAATCAAATGAACGTTTTGCGCAAGTTTGCATTCGCACGTAAATTGTGCCAATTTAATACGTATCGTTATATTTTTATCTGTGTTTAAGATAGTTTTAAACTTATTTAATTTACATCGATTGTAAAGAAAGCTCTATGAACTTATTTTGAATCACTCACGATGTCTTCCTGGGTAGAACCAGTACTAAGCAATGCAGATGAAGTGTCTTGCTCAGGGACATAACGCATATGGCAATGGCGGGAATCGAACCCACGACACTTGGATCATGAGTCCAACGCTCTACCACTAGACCACAGCACTCCACAGTTTAAGATACATAGAGGATCTTAAACGAGTTTCCTATTCATATAAGATTTATGAAACGAGTTATGAATTATTTTTAATTTTAACGAGCCTTTTGGCGAGTTAAAATTAAAAATAATCCATAACGAGTTTTCATAAATCTTATATAGAATTGGAACGAGTTTTAAGATCCTTTTTTATCACATAACATTGCAGTCAAAACGTCATAAAATATGTGACGTCCGTAACGTCGCGTCCTCACACATATATAAAAAGAGTTCTTGTTTTTACCTCTTTACAAAAATAGCAGTTTTATGCCAACTTTTTTAACAAACCAACTACAATGTTTTTGTATAATGTGCATTAGTGTTTTATAAGCTGTCACAAAATAATAAGTTTATGACTCAGATCTGGGTGAATTTTATAAATAAATAAAATAAAAAATAGTTTTCAGTTAATAAAACTCGCGTAGTGTTTACAGGTTTAACTCAACCAATCAAAAATCGTTCCAGGTTGTATTACACGTGTGTCATACAATAGAATATTAAATGGGTGTTCGACACTGCTAACAAGGGACGTTATGTGATAAAATTGGTTAGCTGTTTAGGATACTCTGAGAACATGAAACAGCTAGCTGTATAATAGTCAAAATTGCCTAAGTGCTCATCTAAACCCACCTAAGAATATGTCAATACAATTCTCATTATTTTGTGTATTTTCACGCATGATTGGAGAAAACGGCTTTAACTTCAAAATAATGAGTTTAAAATCGTTTTGCTCTGATGGTATGTTACACATTAT
>JAWPHD010013101.1:0-70803 GCA_037043455.1 Cyrtodaria siliqua
AGCCTATGTAAAACTGTGAACCCCGGGTGCGACCAAATGAGACCCCTGGCAAACGAGGCAAAATATAGCATTTTTAACTAAATCAAGAGCCATAACTCCTCTGTTACTGGTCCGACTGGTCCAACATAGAGCTAAAAAAAAAAAAAAATGAATAAAAAAAAAAGGAAATAAAAAAAGGTAAAAAAAAGGTAATAAAAAATGAAAAAAAACATATGCTTATAGCAAATGCAAAATATTAAACCTCTGGCTCTTGCAGTTTCAGAGAAGAAGATTTTTTAAGTTTTTCCCTATACATGTCTATGTAAAACATGTGACCATTGGGGCGGGTCAAATGTGACCCGAGGGTCACCATTTGAACAAACTTGGTAAAGGACCATAAGCTTATAGCAAATGCAAAATATTAAACCTCTGGCTCTTGCAGTTCCAGAGAAGAAGATTTTTTTCAGTTTTTCCCTATACATGTACAAGCATTTATGTCAAACTGTGACCCCCCAGGGCGGTGCCAGATGTGACCCCAGGGTCACCATTTGAACAAAATTGGTAAAGGACCATAAGCTTATAGCAACAGCAAAATCTTAAACCTCTGGCTCATGCAGTTTCAGAGAAGATTTTTTAAGTTTTTCCCTATACATGTCTATGTAAAACATGTGACCATTGGGGCGGGGCCAAATGTGACCCCAGGGTCACCATTTGAACAAACTTGGTAGAGGACCACAAGCTTATAGCAAATGCAAAATATTAAACCTCTGTCTCTTGCAGTTTCAGAGAAGAAGATTTTTTAAGTTTTCCCCTATACATGTCTATGTAAAACATGTGACCCTTGGGGCGGGGCCAAATGTGACCCCAGGGTCACCATTTGAACAAACTTGGTAAAGGACCATAAGCTTATAATAAATGAAAAATATCAAACCTCTGGCTCTTGTAGTTTCCGAGAAGAAGATTTTTTAAAAAAAAATCCTATATAAGTCTATGTACAACTGTGACCCTCGGGGCGGGGACAGGTTTGACCCCAAGGTCACCATTTGAACAAACTTAGTAGAGGACCATAAGCTGATGATACATGTAATACATGAGAGCTCTGTGCCATGTGGTTCCAGAGAAGGAAACTTTTTTCAGTTTTTCCCTATACAAGCCTATGTAAAACTGTGAACCCCGGGGTGCGACCAAATGAGACCCCTGGGTCACCATTTGAACAAACTTGGTAGAGGACCACATGCTTATAGCAAATGCAAAATATTAAACCTCTGGCTCTTGCAGTTTCAGAGAAGATTTTTTAAGTTTTTCCCTATACATGTCTATGTCAAACATGTGACCCTTGGGGCGGAACCAAATGTGACCCGAGGGTCACCATTTGAACAAACTTGGTAAAGGACCATAAGCTTATAGTAAATGCAAAATATCAAACCTCTGGCTGTTGTAGTTTCCGAGAAGAAGATTTTTTAAAAAAAAATCCTATGTAAGTCTTTGTAAAACTGTGACCCCTGGGGCGGGGCCAAATTTGACACCCCGGGGACTTTATTTGAAAAAACTTGATAGTCTAGGCGTTGGCGATCATTTTAAAAGAAAAACTGTTGAAATCTGTCCAGCGGTTCTGGAGAAGATTTTTTAAGGTTTCGACCATATATGGTAATGGAAGCCATCTTGGATGTAGCGCTGACCTAATTTTAACAAATCTAAAAAGCATTCATCTAAGGATCATCCATGTGAAGTTTGGTCAAAATTAGCCAAGCGGATTCTGAGGAGAAGTCGTTTGAAGAAAAGTTAACGGACGACAGACAGACAGACGGACGACGGGCGACGGACAACACACCATCCCATAAGCTCTGCTGGCCCTTGGCCAGTAGAGCTAAAAAACTGTTGAAATCTGTCCAGCGGTTCTTGAGAAGAAGATTTTTAAGGTTTCGACCATATATGGTAATGGCAGCCATCTTGGATGTCGTGCTGACCTTATTTTAATAAATCTATAAAGCATTCATCTAAGGATCACCCATGTGAAGTTTGGTCAAAATTAGCTAAGCGGTTTCTGAGGAGAATTGTTTGAAGAAAAGTTAACGATGACGACGACGACGGACGGACGACAGACGGATGAAGAGTGATCCCAATAGATCACCTTGAGCCTTCGGCTCAGGTAATCTAAAAACACTTATACCTCGAATTGGAATTTCCTATCTTCACCGGATACCCATGAATGATTCTTATAATCTCCTGTCCTCATGCCTCTACATGGTCACGATGTTCGCAAACTTTGGTGAAGCCAGGTCTTATAATTTTGAAGGAGAATGTTATCTAAGACTAGTACAAAAATGCCAATATCTCTGGCAGAAATTGTCAAAATAAAATGCAAAATTTACATATCTCCACCACCACTGACTGTTAATCATGTCCACAAAGTTTGATGAGGCCAGACCTTCTAGTTTTGGAGGCGTTAAAGTCTCTACTTAAAGCTCGAAGGAAAGTTCAGGACAAACCTTTGAAGAAGTAGGAGAATCTCTGGTAGTTGGACCTGTATTGGCTCTGGACAATCCTCTAGCTACAAGAACAGTATGTCAATCAATTGATTTAATAATGTGTAATTTACATAATAATGACGGTGTGTTATAGTTGCTTATTTTAAAGCTAAATCACACATACTAGTAGCAAGAAATATATAAGAAGAGTGTTGATCTTTGAGGAAAAATGAATCTCTGGATAACAAAAGACGGCGACCATGGAGAGGAGCAGAGAGTATGCATCAATGTCACGACTAGTCAGTCCCTGTTCATTTAAGTAGAAATGATTGGTTACAGCTCCATATCATTACTCGGGGTAAAAATGAAGTAGCTATTAGAACATTTTAGTCGAGGTTATATACTTATGCACAGCTTGGAAGATAGAAACATTGGTTTCAAATGAGAGCGATTGATCAATCAATTGCAAAACCATATGCTCTTAATCTGCGAATTGTATCTTACTCCATTGTGATTCAAATTTGAAATAACCCTTGTTTCGTCATTATGATCAGTTTTAATTTTATAACAGTTAGTAAAATGGTCACTGATTTTTTTTTTTACACTTAAAACTAGATTAAATTGTATTAAGAACATCAGATGATTTTAAGCAAAGTTGTACTTCCAGTTCATAAATATTTGAATTAAAATGGTGTATTTCATGTTGATAAAACTCCAAATTAGAATCCTACCATCTGGGTACTATTTTTTACAAGTAAAATAAGTATATTTAATGAAAATTAATGATTAATTAAGTGTTTAAAGTAGCTATCCCGCCAACAACAGCCACATTTTACAACATGTGCAGTTCCTAAACCTTCTGACAATGGGGTATACATATCTTACATATTTTCAGAATTCAAACTCTATAGACCCAATATAAATGGCCTTAACCAGCCATGCCAAATCCCAAAACTGGAGCGTTGAATTAAAGTTACCAACTTATAATTCATTTTACACATATTATATTCAATCACGGGTATTTAAGAATCCTTGAAAAATCCTATACTTTTAATCGGCACATACGCATTATTATATGACCTGAACACCTGGACAGAGTTTTGATAAATGGTTTCGTAGTATAATCTTCCCGTTATTTGGTGGGTTAGTTTCTTTAACCTATATACATCTGACATTTACCTATATGGTCATCTTTTTTTAGCTCTGTGTATTTCTGAGTAAGTTCATCCAAATTGACCTGCAATGCCTGACATTTATCCCTGTATTCGTCACGTTCCACCACATACTGTAATGACCTCTGCATCTCCTTGTCTGCAAACAACGATAACAAGTTTTTACGCATTTCTATGAATTTACCTATTTAGGAATAAATTTCCCTCTGACAATGAACAGAACAATTGTTAAGGACGTTTGTTTGAGCCAAAGGTTTTTTGTTAAGTAAAAATTCAACTAATCCCTAAATAAGATGTATATCAGTGAAACAGACATTTTTAGCGGTAAATAAAACTACCTTACTTTTCAAAATCGGTTTAGAATAACAAGAAATATCACTGTAAGTGATAAATGCCCCCGAAGGGTCCTTTGACCTCTAAGTGTGACCTTGACCTTGGGGCTACAGACCTGGATTTTGTGCGTGACACATTGTGTTGTTGTGGTGAGCACTTGTGTCAAGTTATTTGAATTGAATTGAATTGGATTTTATAGTCGCACCAACAGCTAAGGTCATATGGCGACTTTCCAGCTTCTACTGGTGGAGGAAGACCCCAGGTGCCCCTCCGGGCAATTTTCGTGCATGGGTGGGCACCTGGGTAGAACCACCGACGTTCCGCAAGCCAGCTGGATAGCTTCCTCACATAAAGATTCCTAGGCCCCTAAGGGATCGAACCTACAGCGGTGAGGGGCAAGTGATTGCAAGTCAGAGACTCTTACCACTCGGCCACGGACGCCCCCTGCCAAGTTATTTGAAAATCCGTCCATGAATGCCAGAGTTATTGACCGGACACAATTTGACTTTTGACCTCCAAGTGCGACCTTGACCTTGAAGACCTGGGTTTTGCGTGGACACATCGTCTTGTTATGATGATCAGTTGTGCCAAGTTATTTAAAAATCCCTGCAGTGGTTGTGAAATTACGGTCCGGACACGAAATTGCGTACCTGTTTTTGACCTATGAACTTCAAGTGTGACCTTGACCTTTGAGGTACGGACCTGGGTTTTGCACGCAACACATCGTCTTGCTATGGTGATCACTTGTGCCAAGTTATTTAAAAATCCCTGCAGGGGTTGTGACGTTACGGTCCGGACACAAAATTGCGTACCTGCTTTTGACCTAAGAACTTCAACTGTGACCTTGACCTTTGAGGTACGGACCTGGACTTTGCGCGCGACACATCGTCTTGTTATGGTGATCACTTGTGCCAAGTTAATCAAAAATACATGCAGGGGTTTTGAAGGTACAGTCCGGACAAGAAAAGCGGAATAACGGACGGACAGAATCTGGATGGACGGACGGTGCCATTACTATATGCCCCCCGAAATTTTTTCGGGGGCATAAAAATTTCACATGCAAAAGTTGTTTTTGATAGGGCTTTTTCAATGTAAAATTATGCTGCATCAAAAATTTTAAAAATATATGTTTTAGAATTTTTATTCGAAAAAGGGTTAAAATGTGATGGATAAATGTAAATTAAGACACTGAAAGTTGTATAGCAAAATATTAACGCTATATGAAGTTAATTGAGATTTCTTATTTTTCTGATGTCCCAGCAATTAGAAATTTATATGGAAAAAGACTCACCAAAAAGCATTTAGGCTGTAAAATTTTATTTTCCAACTGTTTTTCTAAACTAGAGCATTCTTATTTACCACTAAAAATGTCAGTTCTAATGGTATATCATTTATGTGCGTATTACTAAAATTGCTAATGTTAATGCTCAAAAACCTTTGGCTGAAACAAGTGCCCCGAACAATAGAGTAAATGTAACAAGCATTACACTACACTGTCTAAATCATCATACAAGCTTTATATAAGCTTTCACTTACTGATATCTGTTTGTTGCTGGTTCCTGTCATTCTCCAGGTTTTCCACGTGTCTCTTCAAGTTTTCATTTTGTACTTTCACATTCTTTAATGTTTCTATCTCTTTCTGAAATAAATTGATTAAATATAGTTACTGGAATTCCACGTAATTAAATGCGTCGCCTAAATATAGTAACTGGAATTCCACGGAATAAAATGCGTCGTTATTTTATTTTTACTAACAGCAACTCTGACATTGACCTTGACCCGAGTGACCTCAAATGCAATCCAAAACTTCCTTTCCATAAGTTACCTACATAACAAGTTTTGTTGCAATATCTTATTCCTAACTAAAGCAATTGGGCTGAAAATATTTTTCTATTTTTAGTAACCATGACCTTGACACAGTGAACTAAAATGCAATACCAAGTTGCCTTTCCATATAAGCTACCTACACAGCAAGTTTTGTTCCAATATTTCAATCTTAACTGAAGTTGTTTTCCTGAAAACCATTATCTATTTTTAGTAACAGTGACCTTAACCTTGACCCAAGTGACCTCAAATTCAATACCAAGCTCTATACCGCAAGTTTTATTGCAATATCTTTTTCCTAACTAAAGCTACCGGCAGGAATTTTAGTAACAACAAACTTGACCTTGACCTCAGTGACTTCAAATGCAATACTAAGCTTCCTTTCCATATAAACTACCTGCACAGCAAATTTTGTTCCAATATCTCATTCCAATACAAGTTGTTGTCTGGAAACCAGTTTTCTATTTTTAGTAACATTGACCTTGATCTTGAATCCAGTGACCTCAAATGCAATACCAAGCTTTCTTTTCAAGTAAGCTACCTACAAAGCAAGTATTGTTCCAATATCTTATTCCTAACTGAAGTTATTGTCTGAAACCTTTTTCTTCTATTTTTAGTAACAGCGATCTTGACCTTGATCGCAGTGACCGCAAATGTAATACCAAACTTTCTTTTCATATAAGTAACCTATACATCAAGTTTCGTACCAATATCTCATGCCTGATTGAAGTTATTGTCCGGAAACGAAAAGTGTGACTACCAATGGATGGCAGACAAAGCCGCAAGACGACGACAGACAAAGTAAAATCTAAGTGACATATACTACTTATAATTAGTCATAATCCGGTAGTCCGACAGGCTAGTAACAATCTGGGCCAAACTCTAACTTTTGCATTGAAGATCAGCGAGATGGACTAATGGTTTACCTAATTATGTAGTTTAATCATATTTTATTTCAACATTTGTACAAGACATACTCGTATACTTTCGTACAGTATCTAGTTAATATCATGTCATGTGTATTATTATAAGAACTATTGTACTTTATACTCCTGCAACACCTGCTTGTGGTTTGAGTTTAATAAAGTGATGTTCTGTCCTGTTCTGTACAAGTAGTTAGTATTTAGCAAGCAATTATTTAATAGCTAGCTCACATTTAAATTCAATTGTTATACATTTTTAACTAAATCGCTTTTTGCCTCACATGACCTTTGTGACCAAAAACATGACGGTTTAATCCTAAATTTGACCTTGACTTTGACCTTACACATTGTTCCTGGGACTATTGTCATGAAGTGATATATCATAAGTCTGATGAAGAAATATGAATTTTATATCAAATGTTAACTCTTTTGTAATAAAAATTACCTTTGAACTTAGAACTTGACCTTGACTTTAACCTTGACCTTTACATATCGGTAAGACACATATTGAAAGTTTGATAAAGAAATACGATGAAATTGTAGCCAATGTTAAGTTTTGCAAACCTGGACAAAGACGACGGCAAGACAACTGACAAAGTGATTCCTATGTATCACTTTTATCTTCAAAAAGGCGACAATGACCGGCTGGGTTAGTAACAAGAGCTGTCAGAGGACAGTGCAGCTCAACTATTCGAATTTTCAGAGAACAAGAAATGATACACCTGGCATACCATCAGAAAAAAAAAGTGAAAACAAAGGGGAGTGTCAAGAAAGAAAACATTGGAATTTTCATTAAATCAAGGGCCACAGTTTTTCTGTGATGACACCTTTCAAAGGATACATAATGCAAATTTTATAATAAAGTTGAAAATTTGAAGAACATTTGTTAAAAGTGTATGTAAATGCATTTGACCTTTGACCCCTTTGTGACCTTGACCTTTCATCCAATGATCTTGAACTCAATAGATACGATCGTCATCCCATTTATAATAAAGTATATAAGTTTGACGATGATTGGATAAAGTTATTTACATGTTAAGAAATGTCGACATAAATATTAACCTGATGCTAAGAGCCTATCAACACATAAATGCAATTTGTGACCATGAACTTTGACCTATAGACCCCATAAGATCTTTCGAACAGTCAAGATAAAAATATTTGTAAAGTTTGACCAAGGAGCTAGGTCCATAAAGGTGAGGAAGAAGCCTAGGGTCTATGCTGTTGGATGGTTGTATCCGTCTGTTAATGCCCAAGTGTATATATGGTTATAGGGTAGGGATCTCAATGGCTTCCAAGTTATGACCCAGGGGCTATATCCCCAGGGGTGAGGAAGGAGCCTGGGGTCTATGCTGGTTGGCTGGTTGGGTGGTTATATCCGTCTGTTCATGCCCAGTAAGTGTATATATGGTTATAGGGTGGGATCTCAACGGTTTTCAAGTTATGACCCAGGGGCTATGTCACCAGAGGTGGGGAAGGAGTCCAGGGTCTATGCTGGTTGGGTGGTTGTATCCATCTGTTCATGCCCAGTATGTGTATATATGGTTATAGGGTGGGGATCTCAATGGTTTCCAAGTTATGACCGAGGGGCTATGTCCCCAGGGGTGGGGAAGGAGACTGGGGTCTCTGCTGGTTGGGTGGTTGTATCCGTCTGTTCATGCCCAGGAAGTGTATATATGGTTATAGGGTGGGGATCTCAATGGTTTCCAAGTTATGACCGAGGGGCTTTGTCCCCAGGGGTGGGGAAGGAGCCTGGGGTCTCTGTTGGTTGGGTGGTTATATCCATTTGTTCATGCCCAGTAAGTGTATATATGGTTATAGGGTGGGGATCTCAACGGTTACTAAGTTATGACTCAGTGGGCCTACCCACACCCTCAAGTTTCACCTCTTAAGACCACCGGGGTGTGCCCATTTCGGATCCCAGGGTCACCATTTGAGCAAACTTGGTAGAGGACTACTAGACGATGCTACATACAAAATATCTAAGCTGCAGCCTTTTTTGTTTCGGATTTCTAGGTAAACATGACATTTTTTACCAATTCAGGGGCCATAATTTTGTCAAAATGAATGGAAGAGTTATGGGGATTGTTGAATAAGGTATAAAATTTGATGTGAAACATTAGTTTAAAATTTTAATGCAATAATTTAAGTGGTTTTGAAGTTATAAATCTATTGCACAAAAATATTAAGGTAAAGACATGACAATCATAGAGCCTTTACTTTTTCAAAATGAAAGGAAGAGTTACGGGGATTGTTGGATTAGGTGCAGAATTTGATGGGACACATTAGTATAAAGTTTTAATGCACTAGCTTGAGTAGTTTTGAAGTTATAAAGAGTTATGGGGATTGTTGGAGTAGGGGACTAGGCTCGCGTTAACCATTCGCCAAATCCACATAGGCGAAAAGTAACCCGAACTGGCGAATGAAAATCGTAAGAAATACATAGCAAATTCCAAATTTCTGACAAATTTTGTCTAAAAAATCCCCGAAAATCCCGAAAGATAATAAACAAAGTGTTTAACTGTTGATAAACCAATATCATGCTGGGTGTCGTTAGCTAATAAGGGACAATCAATTTGGACTGATAACTAATTATCGCAGTGTTTATTGAAATGTCACGTGTGCGATAGACACCGCCCACTGTTCCTCCTCTCAACTAGTTTGTGTCCCCGCGCTCAATATTATCCATATATTTAATTGCTTTATCGAGCCGGGTAAAACATCAAATAACGTGGAGCCCTCTTGAGGCCAAAATGGCTGACCAAAACAGAAAATGTGACAATGTTTGGCTGTTTAAGATAAGCCAGCAGTGTTTTTGAACTTTAAGATCAGTGGTATTAAGTGTTGAGTGCCCACTAATTAATCGTACCACTGAATTAATTAGTTCAGTGGTTGCTATTGTACACACAGTAGCCTAAACTGGAACAATGGCAAATGTGAACGTGTTCGATCGGCTGTCTGTAAGGTGGGACAATTTTATGTTCGATTGTTCAATCAACATGAAACAATATAAAGGTGCGATTACTCAAAATATTAGTACAATTTTAAAATGAAGTGGCTTTTATTACTCACGATAGTCGTGGTGTATGCTGTTAAAAGGAAACAGTCGTCAGAGACTGAGTCACAGACTCCAACATCAAAAAATAAGTTTGACATAAAGTATGACACAAGCCACACACTTTTTAAAAATTAAATTACATTAAATACAATTTTTAATTTTTTTTGAATATTGTACAACTTAACTTTTAATTATAAGCACTAAAGCAGAATGCAACATGAATATGATATAGAAATATTGATACACTATAGGTTTATAAAGCATACCCTTTTAACGTACTATGCAAACGCGAGGTTAAAGTTCCAAAATATTTCGGCAAAAGTCTGGCTAAAGACATTCTGAAGGAATTTTTAGGGCTTTAGCCAGATTTGGCTAAAAGGTTTAAAATCCTAGCGCTAGCCTAGGGGAATCATAGTGAGATAGCTCTCACTAATCTTCGAATAGTCGAGCTAAAAATCGAGCTGGTCTAGTATATTTCTAATTCCATTTGTCATATAGGTTACTACAGAAGTTTTTTAAAATTCTAGCCCTCAATATAGTCAAGGTGTTTACTTGTTCATTGAATAAACTGATGAAAAGATACCTGATTTATGGTACTATTAAAGTAATGCATCGTTTACTATAGTGGGCGGGGTTTGGGGATAGAAGGATTGTGTGTCAGATATGGCAATATCAAACTAGTTTTATATAAACTGTCTTCAATTACCAAGATATGGGGGAGGGATGTATTTGGCTCAAGTTTGGCTGGCTTTAAAACAAATCAAACTTTCGTTAATATATACACTCAAACCAAGTTTCACATGTGACCCAGGGGCGGGGCAAATATAACCACAGGGTAACCATTTGAACAAACTTGGTAGAGGCCCATAAGCTGAGTGAAAATATAAAATATTAAACCGTTGGCTCTTGTAATTTCAAAGAAGAAGATTTATTAAGTTTGTCCCTATATAAGTCTATAAAATATGTGACCCCGGTGAATGGGCCAAATTTGACTCCAGGGTCACCATTTGAACAAACTTGGTAGAGGACTATAAGCTGATGGTAAATACAACATATTAAACCTCTGGCTCTTGTAGTTTCAGAGAAGAAGATTTTTTAAAGTATTTCCCTATGTAACTCTATGTAAAACATGTGACCCCTGGGGAGGACTCCATGGTCACCATTCAAACAACTTGATAGAGGACCATAAGCTGAGTGTAAATAAAAAAAACACTTTGACTCTTGTAGGTTCAGAGAAGAAGATTTTTAAAGTTTTTTCCTGGGGCAGGGTCACTATTTGAACATTTGTTTAGAGGAACATAAGCTGATAATAAATACAAAATACTAAACCTTTAGCTCCTGTAGTTTCAGAGAAGATTTTTTTTTAAAGTTTTTCCCTTTATCAGTCTATGTGAAACTGTGACCCCTGGGGTGGGACCAAATTTGACCCCAGGGTCACCATTTGAACAAACTTGGTAGAGGATCCATAAGCTGATAATAAATAAAAAATATTAACCTTTATCTCTTGTAGTTTCATAGAAGAAGATTTGTAAGTTCTTCCCTACCACTCTGTGTAAAAATGATCCAATAAGCTCCCAATTAAAGAAAAGAACCAAGGTTCCTTATGAAAAAAAAATCAATAACAATAATGAAAAAAAAATGAAAAAAATGAATAAATAAATAAAAAACAAATTAAAAAAATAAAATGAAAAAATAAATCAGTAATAAAAAGTTGAACCCGCGAACCAAAGTTTCTTATGGAGAAAAAAACAAGAGCTGTCAGAGGACAGCGTAGCTCGACTATTTTGAATTTTCAGAGAACAAGAAATGATACACCCAGCATACCATCAGAAAAAAAAGGTGAAAACAGAGGGGCGAGCTGGATGTGTCAAAAAGGAAAATATTGGAATTTTCATTAAATCAAGGGCCACAATTTTTCTGTGATGACATGGAGGTAATTTCATAATATCCCTTTCAAAGGATACATGCATAATGCAAATTTTATAATTTGAAAATTTGAAGAAAATATGTTAAAAGTATTATGTAAATGCATTTGACCTTTGACCCCTTGTGACCTTGAGGCTTTGGGATCTCTCTTCAAAAATTAGCAGATGAGTAACTTTGTAGCTTTCTCAAGGTGATTGAAAACAATGATGCAAAGGGAGATCGATTACAAAACACTATCGGCTGAAAAGGATGATAGTTTGATGACTCAGAAATGCCTGTACCGTGCGGTAGTAAGGCTGAATACGGTAATCCCTAATACCCCCAGTATAACAATCATAGTTATGACATACCTCTAGTGCAGCGTTTTCTTCCTTGGAGAACTCGAGGATATTTTGTAGCACCTCTAGTTGTGTTCCAAGTTCTGTATTTTTCTGAAATTGCTCCTTTATGTGCTGTGCAAGGTTTGGCAGGTCATTAATCATACGCAGGCGGTCACTCGTTCGGTTGCGCACAGTACCTGCAATTACATAACAGTTTGTTGTTTGGACATTTTATTATTAACTATTTAAAGTCCAGACAAATGCCTTGCAAATGAGGGGTTCTCCTCTTGGTACACTGTCAGAGTGATTATAATACTTAGAAATACACAGACACACACATCTTTAACTATTTATATATAAGAAGACTTGACCTTTTCCCTTAATTATAACATGACGTCAGTTGTTTTTTCATTTATCCATTTTAACCATTCAAACCAATAAGATCCCTCCGACAAACAATAGCATGTGCAACAGTATAATAAAGCACGTGCAACAGTATAATAAAGCACGTGCAACTGTATTATAATAAAACCTATTGATAATATACTCGGACATCAACAACTGGGTGGAGATATCAAAGTACTGGCATAATGTTAATTATAAACTGTCCTGTTCCAACAATTATAATCTGTAGACATTGACCTATCCATTAATTATAGTTAAAACTGACCTGTTCTTTAATAACTATAATCTGTAATAATTGACCTATTCCCTAAAATACATTTCTCCCTGGCGAGTGGACGAGTGGAATTTTCGTGGCCTGCTTTCCTTAGTTATAATCTGTAGATGACATGTTCCCTAGTAATGATAGTCTATCGGAAATGACCTGTTCCATAATATACTGAAACGAAAAAGAAACGCAACTCGGGAATTTCTGCTATATATTGTATATATTGAACACTTAATTCCACATAATATAAAAAAAAAAGAAAAGATATTTTGTAAAAAAAAAAAAAGTTGCATATAGTTAGAGAAAGGACACAACTGTGAGGATGTAGACGTTTTAATCACAGTACACTTTGTAACAAGAAATTCATAAATGTTGAAGTTCCTCTTTGAAAAATTGAGCCATTTCAGTACCGTATTTAACATTAAGAGTTTGCAAAATATTGCATCCTAAGTTTGCTCACATGCTTGAGTCAAACGTGTACTCTGTCAGTAATGAAACTTTGAAGGCATACTATTTGCCTTGTTATGTGTTGTTTTAGTCTTTTTTTTCTGAACGGAAAGGTCTTACTTAGCCATGTACCATTTGATTAACAGCAAAATATTATACATACAATATATAGCGGAAATTCCCGAGTTGGGTTTCTTTTTCGTTCTTTATAATTATAAGTTGAATTTAATTGAATTGGGTTTTAAGGTGCACCAACACATGAAAGGTTATATGGCGCCTAACAGGAATGAGCATGCCAGGCTCATCCTCTATTTACATCGAGAAAAAATATGGAGAATGGGCCTAGAACCTTCTCATTTGCAGAACTGCAGAGTTGCTTATAAGTTCAAGAAAATGAACCTGTTCCATAATGTGACATAACCAATTATCTGTAAAACAATATGAGAGAAGAATACCTATTTTAGACTATTTCTGGTGATGTTCACCACTTATTTTCCTTTTTGTGAATGAATATGGTACGCAACACAATTTTACTGAAACAAACCTCCATGTCATGCACCATTTTATTAAAGTTATCACATTTACTACAACATAATCAAGGGCAATAACTCTGTAATGCGTTAATTGTCCTCTTTGGTGGAAAAAAACACTGTTTACCTAAGTGTTGGCATACTCAAACTGAAAATTGCTTATTTTTTAATAATCAAGGTTAACAACTCCGTAACACAGGCCTGGATGTCCATTGTCTAACTCACCTAATATACTATTAAAAACACAAATCTAAAAACCTAATTTGGTTAAAATCAAAAAGTTCTTTTCTTTAAGTCACCTTAATCAAGGGCATTAACTCTGTAATGATGCATTTATTTTGCTAATTGTAGAAAACATTTGAGATCTTACACCAACTAACCTTCAAATCAAACGTGAACATGTACATCAGACTATAAGTATATATATGATTATTAGTAGTCTTGTATAGTAGTTGCAATTAATTCTAACTACCGGTACATAAGCTTAAGACATTTTGATATTATTTTCCTGTTTTATTTTTGCAACAACCAGTATATGAGAGCTCTTATTTGTCTGAAAGTTTTAGAGAAGATTTTCGAATGTGTTTTCTATACAAGTCTATGTAAAACATTTGGGCCAAAATTTGCCAAAGAGTCACCATCAGAATGAACATTAAAAGACAATAAGCTAATGCTACATGCAATTTATTATACCTCTAGCCCTTTTACTTTTGAAGATATTCCTATACTAGAAGGCCACGGCTTACATGTTGAACCCTATTATGAAGAAGTGATGGTAGATCCATATAAGGAACATAATGATGAAATTGGTGAAAATCCTGCGAGAAAGTAGCAAGATACGTATGTCGTAGCAGAGACCGGACTTGACCTATATTTCAGCTAAAGTAGGTCACAGGGACCCGAAATTTTGCACATGATCCTAGATGCATATAAGGAACATTCTGGTGAAGTTAAGTGAAGATCCCGCAAGGAAGTAGCAAGATACGCATGTCATAGCAGAGACCGGACGTGACCTATATATCGTCAAAAGCAAGTCACAGCAAACCCGAATTGTGGATCCATATAATGAACATTCTGGTGGAATTTGGTGAAAATCCTGCAAGTAACAAAGAAGAAATTAAGAAATGAAAATCGGATGCATGGATGGACTAACAAAGTTAACGATCTAATGAAAGAATTGAAACACGTATACCCAGACGACACTGTGATCGCTAATTCGAGATCCGTAAATCGATTTACAAGGGATCGACAATAACCGCTGTAAAAGTGTGACCTCAGAGCAGGGCTATTTTAACGCCAAGATCACCAGTTAAACAAACTTGGAAGATGATCATTAGCTAATGCAACATGCAATATATGAGAGCTTTATGCAGGTGGTTTCAGAGAAGAAAATTGTTCAAGTTTTACCAATATCAGTCTTTGAAAATGTGTGATCTCTGAGGCAGGGCCGAATTTGACCAAAGGGTCACCATTGAATAAACTTTGTAGATGACCATAAGCTTATGTTACATGCAAAATACTAGACCTCCATCTCTTGTAATGTCAGAAAAGAGGATTTTTTAAAGATTTTCCTCTGTATGTCAAACTGTGACCCTTGATGCAGGGTCGAATTTGATCCCAGGGTTACCATTTAAACAAACTTGGTAGAAGACCATTACACTAGCGCTACATGTAATATATAAGATATGTGTACCTTGTGGCTTCAGGTAGAAGAATATTTTTCAAAAAATGTCCTATATATGTCTATGTAAAACATATGAAATATATATACTCGTCGGGGGCCACTTTCCATCACTTATGTGAACATAAACTAATTTTTCAGACAAATCTATGTATCCTGACAATTTTTACTCTATTTTCTATTAGGTTACCTCTTCCTGGAATTTTGATACATTGTACCAAAGAATTTTGTTTTATATAAATTATCGAAGTGGCATGTGCCTTTTTATAAACAGACTAAAACTGAGATATCATTTTGTTTACAAGCCCAGTTTCCGTCATGTATTTTATCAAGCGATAGATTCAACTAGGTCAAGAAACAGTAAAGTTTTATGAATTATAAACTTGTTTGCAAGTCTATTCAACAATTTCATTGCAAAAATGGTATTTTTGCATGGTTCCATCAGTCACATCGATCGTTATAACAATGCGCCTGGTAACGTCAATGTAAAATGTTCAACGACGACAATTTACATTAACTCTAGTGTAAATCAAACAGATACAGGTTGTACGAGTTGCTTCTCTTTGGTTAAACTATATAATCACGGTATATTTTAACTGTGTCCACTGAAGAGTGATAAAAATATGACGGCATAACAGTGTTATTTTTTAATAGTTTATTATGCGGTAGTATGCGCGCGCATCCGCAACGCCATATAAGGAAGTAAACACATTTTTGTAGAAATCCCTTTCGTTTTTGTACCGCTTATTTCCTTTTTGGTTGTTTTTTCCGTTTCCAATCTTCAGTTATAAACGTCTGACAATAAGTGACATCGCGTTAGTAATTTGCAGTATTTTTTTGTGATTCTTAAAAATACTTTTTTAAAGAATTTTGCTATTTTCAGTACTGACAGCCATCTTGGCAGACCTATTTTAAACAATCTTAAAACTTAAGGATCATCCATGTGAAGTTTGGTTCAAGCAATTTTAGGAGAAGTTGTTCAAGATAATGTTGACAGTTGCAATGACGAAGAGGGATCACCATAGCTCATCCTTGAGCTTTTGATGCGGGTGAGTTATTAAAGGACTGATTAATTAGTTTTTTAATCTAATAAAAAAGGCCTGATAACTTACATTTTAGGTTTTAAGTTCTAATAAGTTATAGTTTGTATAAATAGTAAAAGCCTGATAAATGATGCCTTTTGTAAATGATTAAGGCATAATAACTTATAAATTGTATAAACGATAAATGCCTAATAACTGATAAATTGTGTTTATTATAAAGGCCTGATAATTATCTGAGTAATATATAAAACGAAAAGCAAGCATACATTGGTTCTCCTCTCAACTTCACAATGGATGCCACTGATATAGCACAGTTTTACCTTTGAAGATTTGCAATCTGAATGACATATATATGTAATAATATAGTCGGAATTAAAAGTGAAAGATCAGTATTAACCCTTTTATAGGAAATGTGTCAGTGATTAAAGCATAATTGGTGATTATAGACATGTTGTTCATTATAGGAATGTTGGTGAATTATTAGTTATGCTTCCAAAAAGATCACTTTTCAGTTTGGTGAGCTTGTGAGTTTTCTAAGTATTTGAGGTATTTGCTTACAGACTTCAACTAGAGCTGTTGCCTTTTAAGGGCAACACATATACCTCCGCTACCAGTCACCCCAATTCCCCCACCCTAGATTGAGTGGAATAGGATTTTCATGATCAGCTAATGGTGGCTTTGACCTTTGACCTCAAAATCAATAGGGGTCATCCTCATCACAGGCAGTCTACCCATGAGGTTTCACGAGATTTGCTTTAGGGGGAGTTGAGTAACAGAGCTGACAAGGATTTTCATGGTCAGGTCCCGTGACCTTGACCTTTGACCTACTGATCTCAATCAATAGGAGTCATCATCTCACCACAGGCAGTCCACTTATGAAGTTTCATGAGATTTGCTTAAGGGGGAGAGGAGTCAAGGAGCAGACAAGGGTTTTCATTACCGGATCCCGGTGACCTTGAACTTTGACCTAGGAAGTTTCCTGAGATTTGTTTCAGGGGGAGAGGAGTTATGGAGCGGACAAGGTTTTTCATTATTGGGTCACGGTGACCTTGACCTTTGACCTACTGAAATCAAAATCAACAGGGCTTATCCTCTCATCACAGGCAATCCACCCATGAAGTTTTATGAGATTTGCTTCAGGGGAGAGGAGTTATGGAGCGGACAATTTTGCCCCTACAGACAGACAGACGGCATATATGTGTAAGAAGCTTATGTAAGAATTGACCAAAACAACACAGAAATATGTAAAAAAAAAAAATCTAGTTTTGAGTGGGGGGTGGGGGAGAGGCGGGTTGGGGTGGGGGAGGGCGAGGGCAACATATATTACATAAGAAGCTATATAAGAATTGACCAAAACTATACAGAAATATGTAAAATAAATAAAAAAAATCTAGTTTTGAGTGGGGGTGAGGGGTGGGGGAGCAGACAAGGGTTTTCATTACCGGGTCCTGGTGACCTTGAACTTTGACCTAGGAAGTTTCCTGAGATTTCTTTCAGGGTTTTCATTACCGGGTCCCGGTGACCTTGAACTTTGACCTAGGAAGTTTCCTGAGATTTGTTTCATGGGGAGAGGAGTTATGGAGCGGACAAAGTTTTTCATTATTGGGTCACGGTGATCAAAATCAACAGGGCTTATCCTCTCATCACAGGCAAACCACCCATGAAGTTTTATGAGATTTGCTTCAGGGAGAGAGGAGTTATGGAGCGGACAATGTTGCATCTACCAACAGACAGACGAGCTGGCCGGCCGGACAAGGTGAAACCAGTAAACCCCACTAAACTTCATTTAGCGGGGGTATAAAAATGTCAATGATTTCACAATAAACATGAACTGGAAAATAACTGACAGTGATCGAAGTATCCAGGGTACAAAATTGATCTGCATCCTGTTTTAACCAAAAGTGTTTTTTTAAATTGTAGAGAATAAGTTTCTTTTTATCAATATCTAAATAAACTTTTTAAGAATGTTATGTTAATATATGTGGGTACCAGTTGGTGGAGGTCTGGGTTCCTTCTTGGTCACATCCTTGTATACATGTGGATACTGATATTCAAGAATCTCCAGAAACTTCTCATACCCTGCATGGCCTCGTGTCATCAATGTCTCAATCAGCTTATCTGAAAAGCAACAAACAGGTTAATGTTTCCTTGTAGCAATAGAAATGCATTTTATTAAAAAAATGTGCAATTGTTTATACAAAAAAATATGTATGCAAAAAACTAATCATTCTTAGACCTTAAGGCTCACAAGGATATAATGATTAGGTTAAATTACACCAGTAAGACCCGAAGTGCTTGCCTGGCATAGACAAAAGTATCCCTTCTACACTGGTTAGTTAAGGGTTTGTGATAAATCTGATATAAGAAACAAAAGCTGCGCCAGTACCAAGCGGCTTGTCATAAGAACCACTGCAAGATGATAATCACTACTTACTTGCTCTCTCCCTTCTACTCTGGTTCGTGAAGGGGTTTGTGATACATCTGATATATAAGAAACAAAAGCTGCGCCAGTACCAAGCGGCTTGTCATAAGAACCATTGCAAGATGATAATCACTACTTACTTGCTCTCTCCATTCAATTAAACCGTTACTCGGAGAATGGCGTTCTTCTACTAGACCCATTCATCGAGAGGAAGTTATCCTAGCCCGGTGCAGGATAGGGCATACACGTTATACTCATTCATATTTATTACAAGGTGAGCAATTACCGGAATGTATACCCTGCTTTGCACCGTTAACGGTCAAACACATCTTATTGGAATGTGTGGACTTTGATCCTATGCGTCAAAGGTACTACAATGTTAATACTATGAAAGAGTTATTTGATACTGTAGATTTTAGTCTTGTTTTAGATTTCCTGAAAGAGATCAGACTATATAAATCATTGTAATGTGTTCTTATATATATTTACTTGTTTATATACCTGTTGCCGGGCATTTATTGATTTACATACATAGTTTATATTACACCTTATCATCCCTTATTTTTTTGATAGTTTTATCTTTATATGTTTACATTAACTTTTAATTAATACTTCATTTTTCATATTTTTTTTGCGCACAATATGACCTATTTATGTGTCGACGTGCCGTAAAACACCATTCATTCATTCTCTCCCTTCTACTCTGGTTCGTGAAGGGGTTTGTGATACATCTGATATATAAGAAACAAAAGCTGCGCCAATACCAAGCGGCTTGCCCTAAGAACCATTGCAAGATGATAATCACTACTTGCTCTCTCTCCCTTCTACTCTGGTTCTAGCTGCGAGAATCGTAGCTCTTATTTACCTACCATAGAGCTACGATGCGATCCTTTATAGATCGGTAGGTATCAGGATTGACCCCATCAAGAGAGGTTTTTGAAGACATCAAGCAAAGCCTGCATGAACAACCACCATCATAGACTAAACCTTAAACTATTGGCCCAAGAGGGCCTGTGGATGCTCTACTGGCTAAAACAGCTCTTATAGATGTAGATAGATATAGCTAGATATAGCTCTCTTCTTCTATAGATTTAACAAAGGAAAATACAATATAGCATTTTTCAACAAATCAAGGGCCATAACTCTGTTATTACTAACAAGATCTAGCTGGTTTTTCGAAATTGTCCAAGATTTCATTGATATACCGCGCTTTGCACAACTAGACATCATACTGAGGCTTCCTGCCAAATTTAGTAGGAGGAGTAGCGCCGACAAAAAATTTAAAATAAAAATGTCAAAGGGCCATAACTCCGTCAAAAATCAGCGAACTGGAACAAAAGCGTGATATGCACAACTAGACATCTTACCGATGCTTCCTGCCAAGTTTCGTCGAAATTCAATAAGGCATTTAGGATGAGTAGCGCCGACAAGAAATTTAAAAATGTCAAGTGATTAAAAAGATAATGAAAAAGAATTCAAAACAAAAAAAAAAAATCAAATCAATCAAAAAAAAAAAAAAATCAATGAAAAAATTAAAAAAAAAGAAAATCAACTCAAAAAATATAAATCAAATCAAAAAATGGAACAATTAAAAACAAATTGAAAAACATTTTTTTTTTTTTAAAAACTGTTACCCCCAGGGCGCGTCCAAATTTGACACCAGGGTCACCATTTGAACAAACTTGGTAGAGGACCATAAGCTGATGCTACATGTAATACATGAGAGCTTTGTGCCATGTGGTTCCAGAGAAGAAGATTTTTTTTCAGTTTTTCCCTATACAAGTCTATGTAAAACTGTGACCCCAGGGTGGGGCCAAATGTGACCCCTGGGTCACCATTTGAACAAACTAGGTAGGGGACCACAAGCTTATAGCAAATGCAAAATATTAAACCTCTGGCTCTTGCAGTTTCAGAGAAGAAGATTTTTTAAGTTTTTCCCTATACATGTCTATGTAAAACATGTGACCCTTGGGGCGGGGCCAAATGTGACCCGAGGGTCACCATTTGAACAAACTTGGTCAAGGACCATAAGCTTATAGTAAATGCAAAATATCAAACCTCTGCCTGTTGTAGTTTCCGAGAAGAAGATTTTTTAAAAAAAAATCCTTTATAAGTCTATGTAAAACTGTGACCCCCAGGGCGGGGACAAATTTGACCCCAGGGTCACCATTTGAACAAACTTAGAAGAGGACCATAAGCTGATGCTACATGTAATATATGAGAGCTCTGTGCCTTGTGGTTTCAGAGAAGAAGATTTTTTAAAGTTTTTTCCTATATGTCTATATGAAAAACATGCAAAACCTCAATATACAAACTTTGGACCCCCGGGGCACGGCCATTTTTGACCCCGGGGACTTTATTTGAACAAACTTGATAGTCTAGGTTATCATTTTAAAAGGAAAACTGTTGAAATCTGTCCAGCAGTTCTGGAGAAGACGATTTTTTAAGATTTCGACCATGGTAATGGCAGCCATCTTGGATGTAGCGCTGACCTAATTTTAACAAATCTAAAAAGCATTCATCTAAGGATCATCCATGTGAAGTTTGGTCAAAATTAGCCAAGCGGTTTCTGAGGAGAAGTCGTTTGAAGAAAAGTTAACGGACGACGGAAGACGGACAACACACGATCCCATAAGCTCTGCTGGCCCTTGGCCAGTAGAGCTAAAAACATGCGTGCATGCATACAACTCACCAAAGAGAAGAATGTCTCGTCGATTTAGGGATTTTTGTGTGAGACATTATGTGTCAGCAGACATATTTTTCTTAAATGTTTACCATTTAAAATATCTCCCACAGCTGACACAAATCAACAAGTTAACAGGAAAGTATCAGGTGTGTGAATAGGGCAGGGTTCTATGGTAGGTACATACTACCATAAGCGACATGATTTTCACTTCTACTCTGGTTCGTGAAGGGGTTTGTGATACATCTGATATATATGAAACAAAAGCTGCGCCAGTACCAAGCTTGCCATAAGAACAATCTCTCCCTTCTACTCTGGTTTATGAAGGGTTTGTGATTCATCTGAAAAGCTGCGCCAGTACCAAGCGGCTGGTCATAAGAACCATTGCAAGATGATAATCACTACTTACTTGCTCTCTCACTTCTACTCTGGTTCGTGAAGGGGTTTGTGATACATCTGATATATAAGAAACAAAAGCTGCGCCAGTACCAAGCGGCTTGCCATAAGAACCATCTCTCCCTTCTACTCTGGTTCGTGAAGGGGTTTGTGATACATCTGATATATAAGAAACAAAAGCTGCGCCAGTACCAAGCGGCTTGCCATAAGAACCATCTCTCCCTTCTACTCTGGTTCGTGAAGGGGTTTGTGATACATCTGATATATAAGAAACAAAAGCTGCGCCAGTACCAAGCGGCTTGCCATAAGAACCATCTCTCCCTTCTACTCTGGTTCGTGAAGGGGTTTGTGATACATCTGATATATAAGAAACAAAAGCTGCGCCAGTACCAAGCGGCTTGCCATAAGAACCATCTCTCCCTTCTACTCTGGTTCGTGAAGGGGTTTGTGATACATCTGATATATAAGAAACAAAAGCTGCGCCAGTACCAAGCGGCTTGCCATAAGAACCATCTCTCCCTTCTACTCTGGTTCGTGAAGGGGTTTGTGATACATCTGATATATAAGAAACAAAAGCTGCGCCAGTACCAAGCGGCTTGCCATAAGAACCATCTCTCCCTTCTACTCTGGTTCGTGAAGGGGTTTGTGATACATCTGATATATAAGAAACAAAAGCTGCGCCAGTACCAAGCGGCTTGCCATAAGAACCATCTCTCCCTTCTACTCTGGTTCGTGAAGGGGTTTGTGATACATCTGATATATAAGAAACAAAAGCTGCGCCAGTACCAAGCGGCTTGCCATAAGAACCATCTCTCCCTTCTACTCTGGTTCGTGAAGGGGTTTGTGATACATCTGATATATAAGAAACAAAAGCTGCGCCAGTACCAAGCGGCTTGCCATAAGAACCATCTCTCCCTTCTACTCTGGTTCGTGAAGGGGTTTGTGATACATCTGATATATAAGAAACAAAAGCTGCGCCAATACCAAGCGGCTTGCCATAAGAACCATCTCTCCCTTCTACTCTGGTTCGTGAAGGGGTTTGTGATACATCTGATATATAAGAAACAAAAGCTGCGCCAGTACCAAGCGGCTTGCCATAAGAACCATTGCAAGATGATAATCACTACTTACTTGCTCTCTCCCTTCTACTCTGGTTTGTGAAGGGGTTCGTAATTAATTCTTTATCATCCACGCTGAGAACATTGCTGCTGATCAATTGTTCCAGGAAGTCCTCGGGGACGATGTACTTGCTGAACAGGTGGAAGTTTATCGTCAATATCTCCTGGTAGTTTTCATGCGCTGTCTCACTCATCTTGTCTGGTATGGTCCCTTACGGATGATACATTATCTGTATAATAAAATATACAATCAATATTAGTTGTTACATATGGCTTTAAAGTCTAAAACTACAACACCAATGCCACAGGCTCTCTATCTCACCTCCCGGTGCCCGTTTACTCAAAAGACTAAATTCATATGGTGAAGGGTGGTGAATGATGAAGAGTGGTGAAGGGTGGTAGAGGGTGGGATGTGACACGGTAGGGCACAGTGAACATATATATCAAATATCGAAGCAAAATCAGTAATACCCTAGAGAGAATTAATTTAAGAAAAGGAAAAATTGACTGAAAAGTCCCACTGGGTTTAAAGTCAAGGCTTTTGAATACTTGCACTGAGAATCAAACAATACTTTTGATACTTCTGAAAACAGTAACTTGGTTATGGCTGACAGTGTTGTTGTTTTTTCTTATATAAGTGGTAACGAAAAACGGTACCATTCCCAATGGCAAAAAGTATTGTTTTTTTCCAATTGGAGTGAAAAAATACCCAATAAAAAAAAAAAAAAAAAATATATAAATAATATATATATTTTTTTAAATCTTTAGAGTGATGAAACTTTAAACGGAAGTAAAAGAAGGAAATATATAAATATATTCTTTTAGGTGAAGGTAATGAAATACTAGAGAATTTATACATGGTAATGTGTTTTAAAAGCATTTAAGCAGACAATATTGCCTTTTTGACAGTGAAAAATTCCCAATTTAAGGCAAAACAATGCGAATTCCTAATTGAATGGGTACTCGTTGGGGGCCACTTTCCGTAAACATAAACTAATTTTTCAGACAAATCTATGTATCCTGACAATTTTTACTCTATTTTCTATTAGGTTACCTCTTCCTGGAAATTTGATACCAAAGAATTTTGTTTTATATAAATTATCGAAGTGGCATGTGACCTTTTCATAAATAGACTAAAACTGAGAAATCATTTTGTTTACAAGCCCAGTTTCCGTCATGTATTTTATCGAGTGATAGATTCAACTAGGTCAAGATACAGTAAACTTTTATGAATTAGAAACTTGTTTGCAAGTCTATTCAACAATTTCATTGTAAAAATGGTATGTTTGCATTGTTCCATCAGTCACCTCGATCGTTATAACAATGCGCCTGGTAACATCAATGTAAAATATTCAACAACGACAGTTTACACTGTAAAGATGGGTAACTCTGTGTAAATCAAACAGATACAGGTTGTACGAGTTGCTTTTCTTTGGTTAAACTATATAATCACGGTAGAATGATAAAAATATGACGTCATTACAGTGTTATTTTTTTAATAGTTTATTATGCGGCAGTATGCACGCGCATCCCCAACGCCATATCTCAGGCAGTTCATGAGTTAAGACAAGACTTTCAAGGCCTGAAAATGACTTCACACAATCTTATTTAAACAAAGCTTCATATCAAGTGTAAAACTTCTGTACATGAAATCTGGATTCCCATACTAAATGGCCCAATGACCTGGTGACACTAAACATCAAACTACAGTACTTTTCTAGTATGGAAAAACACTAATGGATGTAGATACATGAACGGGACGTAATAGTTGGCCATTACATAAGTAGATCCTTTAACGTCAGTATATTTCTAGTAAATATAAAAAGACTATTGGGTTCCGGTTTATTTCCGACGCGCATGCGCAGCAGGCTTGGTATTACGCTTTAATGAACGCCATTTTGCTTTGGTGTACAGTAGGTCGACGTTATACTTTACACTGGACATTTCAAGCCATTGTAATCATTGCAAAACCGTGGGCGAGAATATTTTTGGGCGAAAAGTAAGTACCGTATATAAGTTTTGGTAGGTATTATGGCATATGATGGTTTTGGTGGAGCTGTCCACCATATGATGGTTTTGGTGGAGCTGTCCATAAGTTCATGAATGTGTGGCTATGGCTGTGGGCAGTGTTGAGAACTTGTCACACACCTTTACGGGGCTTATTTGATAGGTATGTTGTGGAGTGTCTATATGGATGTATAAGATTATGTCGAGTGTGAAAAAGTGGCCCTATGTAGGGCATGTTTGTTATTGTTTTTGTGTTTGTTATTGTTTGCGCATAAGTTAGGATCACTTTGTGACAGCCATCTTGAAAATTGTATGCATGTTGTTTTTGCGTGATAGTTTTATTTCAAGAAGGAAGTGGACAGTACTCGTCCCACAGTACCGTAAATTGCCCAGTACCAGCTACGTAACCCCACGCCGAGGTATAGATACACTGAACGTCTCGCGCAACTGCTTGGGCAGTAATTTATTAGAGCAAGTGTGGGTCCCAAAATTGCCCTAAAAGGAATGGACAGGTAGGCCTTTATTACGCTATTCAACTGTAGTAACTCCTTCTCATTGATCGGACCACCGTGAAATCGAAGGCAAAAGTTATCATAATATCAGCCTATTCTTAAACAGGACGAGAACGTTTGTGTGTCAATTTAGGATTTTAACTAGCGAACGCGAAACTGGGAACCAGTCAAAATTGAACCATATCTACTTCCGACACGGAAGTAAATGTATGAAGCTTTGAATATGAGAAAGTTTATTGAACAACAAATGAATGGAATAAAACAATAAAGACTTACATCCATCATATTAACTGAAAAATATTTGAGATAAATCATTAATTTCAGGTGGGGAGGAGGCGTGGCACAGGAAATTGCATCTTTTTGATTATTACCTTTATAGAACTGTTATTATAATTATTTATGAAGGACTGTAAGGGGACATTTTAGTGATATTTTCTGATGTGAAGTAGATGTTTACAAAAGAATCAAATACATACACCTTGTACACTGTCGCGTGCAATAATGAATTTCCTATTTGGCAATACCACTCTTCCTACGATCTCTTAGTCAACCCGCCGAGATATCGAAGTCAAAAGTCGATTTTTTCTTCGAAAGCATCTTTTAGGTCCATGGATGGTATTTATAATAATTATGAAGCACATGTTTGATGTTGTTTTCAGTTTTGAGAACTTCTAAGTTTATTTTGGTGTATTGGAATATGCATTCTTTGGGGGTTTTGGAGGCTATAAATAGAAATATGCTCAACTAGCAAAAACTTCCAAAAAGTAGGTAAAATGGCTGATTTTCACTCACGGGGAGATAAGCATTGAATAACTTTTTAAAACGCCGGAGAAGGTATGTAAAACTTAGCATTTCCTGATATGCAAGAGCATTATGAGTGCAGACATGACCCTGATATGCTTAGGAAAATTCATTTTTTTTTATTTATTGATATTTGAAATATTGCTAAAATTGCTTTTTTAGGATGTTTTGAGGGGTGGGGTAATCTTAAAGAAATGGGACTAAAGTTGTACAGAAAATGCTTTTTGATATTTTTATTTGGTATGGAAACATGGGTAATTTTATTGTCTTCTAAGAAATGTATGACACAATGATGATGGGATTTATTTTTGCTCAAGAAATCAGGCTAAGGGCTTGTCCTGGGTTTGATTATTGAAAACTGTACATTAAACTGTGGAGTGCCCCCTGAAAACAAGCAAGCGTCGCAGATGATCTAGACTAAGCATGTAAATCGTAGCGGAGTTGCCGTTATTTGTGTATTCACGGGTTAGGTGGCGCTAGGTATCACATGGCGTGCTGACGTCACTCGATTTCAGATTGTACGGAATAATTTAGACGAAAATAAGTTTAGGACATGCTTGTCTTGCCTTGCGGTTGCAGACATTATTTTCATTCGTTTTAAAATTTGTAAAATTGTTGCAATACAGTCACATGTACGGCAAATTTAAAAGGTATCTGTCGGTTCATGTGTTTTCACTTATTCCCCCTGCTTTTTTAAAATCCCTCCTATTTTTCAAGTATAGGGGGGAAAATCACCCCTACTTTTCGATTTCTAGAATTTCTAGAATAGACACTGAACATGTCTCTGTCATGTTGGTTCTAAGGGTTGAAAATGCATCTAAATCTCACTCCGGTCAAAGACGCAAAACTGATGAAAATCTTCCTGGGGAAAAACCGAAACAAAATAATAAAGTTTTACGATTTCAGTTGGTATGTTCAAGACGAAAAGGGTTTTGGCACTGTTCACTTTGAAGTTTGTAAGGCCGTGGGAAAATAATAGTAATAATAATAACAAAATAATGATAATAATAATACATGCCTTATTAGTATTATGCATTATTTTAGTTATTATAACAGTAATAATCCCAATACAAATAATTAATAAAACAACATGCAATTGGTTAACTCATATTTAATCGTCCGTCTCATGTCGACCGACCTTCAAGTCTCCCTGTTTTGAAAAACTTCTCCCTGTTTTGACTAGAGGGAGAAGTCACTTCTCCATGTTTTAAGCTCTACTGATCAGAGATCAGCAGAGCTTATGTCGTGGTGCGGCGTCCGTCGTCCGTCTGTCTGTCCGTCCATAAACTTTTTTTGTAGCGGCTACTCCTCTGAAATTACTTGACGTATTTTCATGAAACTTCATAGGAATGCTGATCTAGCTATCAAAAACCTATCAGTAGAGCTTCAAGATCATTGACCTCTTGTTGGAGTCTGGCTTGACCACTGCTACATAATCTTTAAAATGGCCGACAGAGTTAGTAAATATAAAAATATTGAAAACAAACAAGTGTATTATTCGCTATTGTAAGACAATTAAAAACAACATATGAGTTTGTCACAGTCTTCGAAATTAGCCGGTAGCTAGTTAGTAAAAATCATGTCGGGCATGTAAATTTTACAAGCGGGCATGTTAAAAACAAGACGAAAATGCCAAAATGAATCGGAATGAAATCAGACACAAAAATTAACGACAGATTGTAAACTAATTTAAAAGTCGATTTTTATTTTGTTTATACATGTACATCACCGGAAACAACTCTCGGTTTCAGAACAGACTGGTTTTCAATTTTATTTGCTATTTACGAACGACGTTGGGGACGAATGAGTAATATTTAGTATGAATCAATACCGCAATGTAAACCCGACTGATAATGAACTGAAGATCATTTCCGGTCTATTTTGTAATCTACATGTACGATGAGCTTTCTTCATTATTTCGAAAGAGCGTAGCCCGGCAGAAAAAAATAATGCAGACGTTAGTGAATCAAAAAAACAACACTTATAAAACAGAACGCGTAATTTTCAGACCCAATGACTGAGAATAAAGTGTCAAAACAATCAAGTTCTTTATTTTATTTAATTATTTATGATATTATTCTAGAGAACATCTAACTTTCTGTGACAATATACATATTAATTTTGTCTAAAAAAAACACTCAAATTACACTTTAAAAATTCGGGTTAATTACAGAGCTCCAGACAAACTTCCATGTCAAACGGTATTTTACCTCCTAAATAAATCTGCAGTGCTGATTCAGATTATTTTAAAGAGTAAATGTTATGTTTTCGCTTTTTACTTCAAAATATGACTTTATTAAACTAGCAATTGTTAATTTTCAATGCTGTTTTCACTCCCTTTTTTTTCTTGCTGATTTCTTCAATTTTAAATCTCCCAAAAATTGCTTATCTGGAGTTCTGAAGTAAAGGATTAGCTTTTTGTGTCGCCTTTTTGAAGAAAAGTGCGATACATAGGGATCTCTTTGTCGTCAGTCCGTCACGAAAACTTAACATTGGCTATAACTTTCTCATTTCTTGATATTTCTTCATCACACTTTCAATATATACTCATCATGACAACACATGACCATACTAAAATATAAAGGTCAAGGTCACACTGAAGGTCATTATATGGGTTAAATACTCGTTTTTTCCTTCACGAAAACTTAACGCTGGTTATAACTTTCTCATTTCTTGATATTTATTCATCAAAAATTCAATATATACTCATCATGACAACTTCGACATGACCATGCTAAAACATAGTCAAGATCACACTGAAGGTCATTATATGGGTTAAATACTCATTTTTTCTTCACGAAAACTTAACGTTGCCTATAACTTTCTCATTTTTGTCTCGCCTTTTCGAAGAAAAAAGAGACATACGTGTTGCTTTTCCGGCGGCGTCAACATTCAAGTTTTGCGTTTAGGTCATTTTCTCACAAACTGTAAGCACTAGACCTCTCAAACTTTGCTTATATTTGTATCATGGGTGGTACATCGCAACGTGACTAAGCAGATGTGGAAATGACCTTGACCCTCAAAGCAAATGGCAGATAACTTACTAATTTTTAGGTTCAACATTTGCATTTAGGTCACATTTTCACAAACTGTATGCACTAGACCTTTCAAACTTTGCTTATTTTTGTATCTTGGGTGGTACATGGCAACGTGACAAAGCAAATGTGGGAGTGACCTTGACCCTCCAAGCAAAGTGCAGATAACTTAATAATTTTTAGGTTCAACTTTTGCGTTTAGGTCACTTTTTCACAAACTGTATGCACTAGACCTTTAAAACTTTGCTTATAGTTGTATCTTGAGTGGTACATTACAACATGACAAAGCAAATGTGGAAGTGACCTTGACCCTCCAAGCAAGGGCAGATAACCTTATAATTTTTACCTTCAACTTTGGCGTTTAGGTCTCTTTTTCACAAACTGTATGCACTAAGACCTTTCCAACTTTGCTTATAGTTGTATCTTGAGTGGTACTTTGCAACGTGACAAAGGAAATGTGGATGTGACCTTCACCATCCAAGCAAAGGGCAGATAACTTTAATTGTTACATTTACATCACTTTCTCATGAACTAGAATTATGCACTAGATGTTTTAAACCTAATTTATAGCTTAATCTTTGGAAGAAAACATATTCTATTTTGACATAGTTGTGTCTTCGGTAGTGCATCTTTTTTTTGGATGCCTGGATTTCATCTATGACCTTGATCTACTTTTTGGAGCTGATGATTATTAGCTCTACTGGCCAAAGGCCTTCATTTTTCATTCGATCTTTACCAAACTTTACCAGATTGTTAATATCAATGAAAGCTTAATACGACAGGGCTTTCATTTCTCATCTGATCTTTACCAGATGTTTTGCCTTCTTTTTTTTTATTATTTAAGAAATAATAAATATGTACCTGTGTTTTATCGGTGAATAAAACACAGTAAGGAGTTCGGATGCGTAGTAATTAAATCACGAGTGCGTTAGCACGAGTGATTTAACTACTCGCATCCGAACGACTAACTGTGTTTTATTCACCGATAAAATACAGGTAGGTATTTATTATTTCGATTCTAACACAACAGTTACCCCCTTGTTTACGCTATTGTTGGGGCACTATCTATTATCTCGGAGGTCAAGGTAATCAGGCTACTATGTTAACAGGCTGTTCCAGTGGGCGCCCCCGTATGCAAAGTTTTGCATTTCAATACACTAGTAGTCACGTGACAAACAATTAAGTCATTGCTTATGTCATATAGCTTGCGCTGTATGAAGTCAAACGTTCTCAGCTTGTTCAAGATGTGTATTAAGTTATATGTGTATTAATGCATATGATGAGTTTATATTGGGGGTGTGCATGGTTTGGGAGCATGGCAAGTTTGCTGTAATTAACATTTCATTAAAATTACTGTTGAGTTTGTCTTCGTGACGTATATTTACCAAGTGACGTCATGTAACGTGCGCTTCCAACGGATGAAATATACGCGGGCAATTAATGGAACAGCTGTATTTTATCGTAGAATAACAGCTGTCTCTCTTCTTTGTGTATATGAAAGACTGCGGAGATCGTGTTAGAATAGTATATATATTTATTTTTTTTAATTTTTATTTTTGATATATTTTTAAATTTTTTTTTTTTTTTTTTTTTTTGTTTGTTTAATTTTATTATTTCATTACTATTTTTTTTTTTGGTGTTAACGCCGTGTTAGCAGGAAGCTGTGCCTATTGCATTTCTTTTTCCGGTTCATTGATTTTTGATTTTTGACGGCCCCTTGACATTTTTTACTCCTCTAAACGCCTTGTTGGATTTCGAAGAAACTTGGCAGGAAACATCGGTAAGATGTCTAGTTGTGCATATCGCACTTTTGTTCGAGTTAGCTGATTTATGACGGAGTTATGGCACTTCGACATTTTTACTTTAAATTTCTTGTTGGCGCTACTCCTCCTAAACGGCTCTTAAACGGCTTGTTGGATTTTTTACAAAATTTGGCTGGAAGCCTCAGTATGATGTCTAGTTGTGCAAAACATGGTATATCATTGAAATTTTGGACTTGTTCGAAAACTAGCTAGATCTAGTTAGTAACGACAGGTTATGGCCCTTGATTTGTGAAAAATGCTATATAGTATTTTCCTTTGTTAATGATTAGCAGGTGAGCGATCTAAGGCCATCCTATCCCTGTTGTTTTTGCAATGTTTTAAAAAAACTACTGACGGGAATTTTAAGTCGACAACCCTTGATATAAGAGCCGTTTCAAGAGGGCCTCTTGTTTTTAATAGAATGGCATTTTGTTTTTAAACAAATGCACTTAAATGTCATCTCAGCAAATGGCAAACTCAATTGTTTTTAGTTACTAAAATGTTTACAAACTTTCATTTAAGCATCATTGACCTTTTTATTTTTAAGTCCAGCCCCCGTTAGGCGAAACATGTCAGAATCCACGGATTTCTTGTTCTTGATATCTCTTGCATTAAACTTTCAATATATACTCATCATGACAACATCGACATGACCATACTAAAATATAAAGGTCAAGGTCACATTGAAGGTCATTATATTGGTTAAATACTTAGTTTTTTTCTTCTCGAAATCTTAACGTTGATTTTAACTTTCTCATTTCTTGATATTTCTTCATCAGACTTTCAATATATACTCATCATGACAACATCGGCATGACCATACTAAAATATAAAGGTCAAGGTCACAATGAAGGTCATTATATGGGTTAAATACTCAGTTTTTCCCACAAAAACTTAACGTTGGTTATAACTTTCTAATTTCTTGATATTTCTTCATCAAACATTCAATATATACTCATCATGACAACATCGACATAACCATATTAAAATATTAAGGTCAAGGTCACACTGAAGGTCATTATATGGGTTACATACTCATTTTCTTCACAAAAACTTAACATAGGTTATAACTTTCTCATTTCTTGATATTTCTTCATCAGACTTTCAATATACTCATCATGACAACATCGACATGACCATACTAAAATATAAAGGTCAAGGTCACAATGAAGGTCATTATATGGGCAAATACTCTTTTTTTTCCTTCACGAAAACTTAACGTTGGCTATAACTTTCTCAATTCTTTTTATTTATTCATCAATCTTTCAGTATACACTTGTCATGACAACATCAACATGGCCATACTAAAATATAAAGGTCAAGGGCACAATGAAGGTCATTGGGTTTACCGTTAAATACTCGTTTTTTCTTCAAACTTTGTCAGACGAGTTTGGTCAAGGTCATTTATCTGGGTCCAAAGAACCTTGTTATACAAACAAAGCACTGACAGGCGACACATGAATTCCGTGGAACACCCATCTAGTTTTAATAATATCAGAAAATATGCGCTATTGTTTACATAGATTCCATCAACTCTAAATCAGAAATGTGTGTAACTTGTCCAAGAATCAGACTTGCCCCTGATTTTGTCATTAATTTACGGTTGAATTTCTCCTTTACTTGAAACCAATGAACATTACTATGTCAGTATGTTAAAGGAAGACAATCCAATGATTTCTTAATCATTTTTTGTATTGCCTGCATAGCATGGCAGTCACTTAGGGATCACTTTGTCCATCGTCGTTGCCATCGTCCATCACAAGTTTAATCTGCAACCTAACCTTGGCCATAATAACTTGAAAAGCATTTGGCCTATGTTCATAAAACTTCACACACATCTTCATCTTACCTCAAGAAATGTGTCAAACATGACCTATAACTTACTGACTTTCATTTTGGCAGAGTTATGCCTCTTTTTATAGTTTGCTTGTACATGCTGAAATAAGCACAAGGCAAGTGACCCAAGTGTTTTGTGGAACATCCTTCTAGTTTTGTATCAATTCAGTGAATTGATTTCATAAGTTACCTTTACAGTCCGACTCGAGGGTAATTACTAGTGTTGCAAAACTTTGAAAATACATTATCCCTCATCTGACATTGTAAACAACCGATGATTAATTTCCAACCTACAGAGATGATATAGACTTTGTGTCAAGCACTATTGACTTTTTGTATAATATGTTACCGTCACTTTTCCATTAAACTGATTTAAAATGTATGCTCTTTTAAAAAGGTATACAAGCTTGCTAACTCTTGCGTTTACATGTTCTAGTAAATTGTGAAAAAGATCCATATTTGATTTTAAAATGTTAAATGCAGTAAATCACAAGTTTTTGTTTGTTTTTAGCTCTACATTGATGTAACATTCAAGATGGCCACCAAGCTAAAAATAGATTTAAAAAAAACAAGTTTGTGGCGACTTCTTGAAAACCATAAGTTATTTGATATGGGCCTTTTTCTAAAATGATCAACATGACATGTTGTTGGTCCTTGTCAACATGGCACCCAGCGTCCATCTTTGTTTACATAGAGGCATATAGCAAAAACTTGTAGCGACTACTCCTCTGAAACTACTGGATGGATTTTCATGAACCTTCACAGGAATGTTGCTCTTGATGTCTAGTTGATCCTAGCAACATTTTAGGTCGGCTGGAAGTTCAAGATGGCCATCATGAATAAAAATAGATTAAAAAAAAATAATTGGAGTGACTACTTCTTGAAAACTATAAGTGATATTGATATGGGACTTTTTCTAAAATGATCAGCATGACATGATGTTGATCCTTGTCGAAAATTATTTTGATTCGACATCAAACATGGCCGCCAACAGCCATCTTTGTTTACATAGAGTAACATAATAAAAACTTGTAGCGACTACTCTGAAACTACTTGACGGATTTTCATGAAACTTCACAGGAATGTTGCACTTGATGTCTAGTTGATCCTAGCATAATTTCAGGTTGGCCGGTATTTCAAGATGGTCGCCCTGGCTAAAAATGTTGCTCTTGATGTCTAGTCGATCCTACCAAAATTTCAGGTTGGCCGGAATTTCAAGATGGTCACCATGGCTAAAAATAATTTTTAAAAAAACTAAATTTGTAACGACTACTTCTTAAAAACTATAAGTGATATTTAATCAGATAAGGAAATTTTTCTAAAATGACCAGCATGACATGATGTTGGTCCTTGTTGAAAATTATTTTGATTCGACATTATACATGGCAGCCAGCGACCATCTTTGTTTACATAGAGTTATATAGTAAACATTTGTAGCGACTACTCCTCTGAAAGTACTTGACATATTTTCATAAAACTTCACATGAATGCTAATCTAGCTACCAACTCCTATCAATAGAGCTTCAGGGTCATTGACCTCTTGTTGTTGTCTGTTTTCAGAGATATAAACAATAATCCAAGCCTTCCTTCTCTTTGCCAGATGCATTTTACAAGGTGGCACTCACAACAGCCTTAATGGAGTTTATCAAAACTTCATCAAAATGTGAAACTCATTGAAAGAAAGCACTGGATTGTTATTCAGGTCGGTTGGTCAAAGTTCTAGGTTGCTGTTAATTTAAATAAAATAAAAATCTCAGTAAGTTTACTTTCCCTTGAGGGCTGTCTTATGAAATTTGGCAGGATTGAGGAGTATCCATTATTTTAAGATGGTTTGGTTTCACATATAGTGGACTTGTACTTTGCTGAATTTGCTTGTTTTCACTGGGTTTCTTTTTAATGAAGTGTTGGAATTAATTTATAAGCATAACCTGCAGCTTCATCTGGCAGACACAAAGGACATGCTTTAAGAGTTAAGATCAGTGCCTAGAATGGATTATGTAAATATACATAATTTGAAGTAAAATATGTTTAATCTAAATTTAAGTTGGCTGATTAAGTTTTTGTACGCTCTGTGCTGTTGGGAACATCTCTGTAGTGTAAGGAAGCATGCTTTTCTTTCGAAAAAAGAGATCCAGGTTCGAGTCCTGGCGGGGAACCTGGCACACTTACTGAGCTGTACAAACTTCGTTCTGGGATAATCACAACTTTAAAATAAATACATATGATAAAATTGTACATTACACAATTATACTAGTGTTAAAAAATCATTCCATAATATTTATATGCGCTTCCATAAAAGTGAATATACGTAGTGTTACCCTTATCGTGAAATATCGAAATGTTTGTTACTGTATATAATACATTCATCCAAACTGGCATTTTGAAATCAGACAAAACCAAAAGACAATGAAACTATAATGCTTTGAATACACTTATTATATAACTTCATTGTTTTATTTATATAGTACTGAAGTCGGCAAACACAGATTTTGTCCCCTCCCCAATGTTGGACATGATTGTGTCACTTGACTGATAATCGACTGGTCAAATTCTTGCTAATATATGTCATGCTAATAATATCATCCTTTCACTGCCTTTCAAAGATGTCCGTTCTCCCCATGCTATAATTCATGTATTATAGCTTTTCTTGTTATTATAACACTGAACTTTCTTCTAAGGGTTAAGTACAATAGCTCTTTTACTATCAGTTAATGGCAATTAGGCTGAAAATCAAAGTTGACCTGCATATTTGTATAACATTAAAGTGTGTAAAATTTGGGTCTGATATATGAGCAGAAATTATCATGACTACAGAAGAACAGACAGAATGAAAAGATGGACAGACTGAATCAACCACCTACTTTTGTTGCCAGTTCCAAAAAAACACAAAAAACATGGCCTCTGGCAGCCATCTTGGAAGTTTCATCAATGACTTGAAGCTGAAAGATTTGTCATAATGACTTTCTTAAGAAAACTTCTTTTTTTCTGGGATTTTATCAAACATTAATAAATTAGAATTATTTGTTATTTTACCCAAACTTGAGGCTAGTAAGGCAATTTATCAAAAAAAGATTAACCCTTAACACACTAAGCATGACTGTAATAGCCTTTGCATCCATTCAGCATATGACCCAGGGGCTGATCAGGGTTTACAGCTGCTGATCAGTCATTTCCCCCCAAAACACCCCTTTGTCACATAAATGGCATGATCTCATTTCAAAGAAAGAACAGTCCATTATATATGTAGCAGTTAAGGGTTAAAAGTAGCTTGACTTTGATCAGATATCAATTACTTACGGTACATGACACTATTTATTTAACGATAGTATCATATTAATGTACCTCTTTTCCAACTTTTATGCTCTTCAATGTCATGCATTTATTTTTATTTATCATGCGCAACCAACTCATATTACATTCGTCAATTATGATGGAAATATGAAGATAGCTGCATTTAAATTGCCAAAAATAAATCATTTAAAAGTTTCATGTAACTGTCCTATTACCTTTCATCTTCAAAAAACTTCAAGTCAGATTTTTTAAACTTTTATATCAAAGTTAATTTTTTTTATGTCTACATAAGAACGAGATAAACTTAAAGTCAGTGGCAGAGAACGCTGCTGAGTACATATTGTATGCAAACGTAAGAAATATTAAACAAGATCTCACCTGATCATCTTCGTAAAGATGAAAAAATTGTCAAACTTATAATTTCATTACAAAATTAGATCACACAGTCATTGGCATGCCATCGCATATTCCCACGTCCTTAAGTTTTCAAGCCCAGCAAGTGTACATATGGTTATATGTTGGTGATCTCAATCTTTTCTAAGTTATGATCCAGGGGCTATGTCCCCATGGCAGAGGATGGACCCAGGGGCCAATGTTGGTTGGATGGTTGTATTCGTCTGTTTATGCCCAGTAAGTGTGTATATGGTTAGAGGGTGGGGATCTCAATGGTTTCATAGATATGACCCATGGGTTATTTTCCCAGGGGTGCGGACGGATCCCGAGCCGATGATGATTTGATGGTTGTAACCAACTATTCATGCCCAGTAAGTGTATGTATGGTTATAGGGTGGGATCTCAACAGTTTCCAAGTAATGACGCAGGGGCTAATGTCCCCAGGGGTGAAGAAGGACATATTTTGGTAATAAAACTTTTGTGGGTTAATCATTTAAGCCTCATATTTGACATCAGTTTTAGGATAACATATGTTGGGTATGTTCCCCTCTTTCTCACTGAAACCAGAAAGGAAGTGGAGAGTTATGTATACACGTACATCAAAGAGCGTTAAAAACTACCTTAAAAGGTTAAGAAGTAGAACATTTCTTGTTTAAAATATGAACTCATTTCAGTACCATATAAATATTCATGAAACAAAGCACTCGACATGAGATAAGGAGAAAACAACTGTTTAAAAACAGTTTTTTTTTTATATTTATAAAAAACACACAAAAAAATGCACGCTGGCAGCTAAGTGTTAAACAAACATTCTATAATAATTAACTGCCATCATTTCATTCTATTTGTTATGGTAATCTTAAAATTTAACAACTGTGTACTATCTTATCTTAAATTTGTTAAAACCGTTAAATTATACTGCATAAAAGTATGTGCATTAGAACAAGAGGACCAATGTGAACAGTACTGGTTCTACCCAGGAAAAGTGGGTAGTCTGCCACCTCAACAACAAAACAAAAACAACAAGAGGTCAATGACCTTGAAGCTCTACTGATTGATTTTGATTTCAGGAAGTAGTCGCTACGGACTTGTTTTTTGAAAAATTATTTTTAGCCGTGGCGGCCATCTTGAATTTCCGGCCGACCTGAAATTTTGCTAGGATCAATTAGACATCAAGAGCAACATTCCTGTGAAGTTTCATGAAAATCCGTCAAGTAGTTTCAGAGGAGTAGTCGCTACAAGTTTTCATTATAGAACTCTATGTAAACAAAGATGGCCGCTGGCAGCCATGTTTAACGTCGAATCAAAACGATTTTCGACAAGGACCAACATCATGTCATGCTGATCATTTTAGAAAAAGTCCCATATCAATATCACTTATAGTTTTCAAGAAGTAGTCGCTACAAACTTGTTTTTTAAAAACCTATTTTTACATCTGGCGGCCATCTTGGATTTCACATCAATCTGAATTTTTGCTAGGATCAACTAGACTTCATAGGCAACATTTCTGTAAAGTTTCATGAAAATCCATTCA
This sequence comes from Cyrtodaria siliqua, assembly GCA_037043455.1. Taxonomy (NCBI): domain Eukaryota; kingdom Metazoa; phylum Mollusca; class Bivalvia; order Adapedonta; family Hiatellidae; genus Cyrtodaria; species Cyrtodaria siliqua. The sequence continues at coordinate 38,205 of JAWPHD010013101.1, forward strand.
GTAGTTTCAGAGGAGTAGTCGCTACAAAAAAAAGTTTACGGACAGACAGACGGACAGACGGACGACGGACGCCGCACCACGGCATAAGCTCTGCTGATCTCTCAGTAGAGCTAAAAATCGGCCATCATATAATTATAACCTTAAATGTGCTGAAAATGACGTAAAACACGATACAAACAAACAAACAAAACCAAATGGCCCTCATTTCATTCAGCTCTTGCAACAGTAACAAAAGCGAGTGAGATGAAAAAGGTCTAGTAAGTTCAGAGAAGAAGATTATGTATTCTCCCTATATTTCCCATATAAGTCTAAAACATGTGACCCCTTGACCCCTGGGATAGGGCCAAATTTTACTCCAGGGACACCATTTGAACAAACTTGAATGAGGACTATAAACGAAACAAGCAAGAGCATTTAGCCTTGTGGATGCAGAGAATGTATTTAAAACTATGACTCCAGGGCAGTGACAAATTTGTCCCGTGTCACCATTTTAACAATATTGATAGATATCCATATCACTCCCTAAGAACTCCGTTACAACGTAAAGCATGTCTCAACGAAGTCATGATACAAAATCACAACGACATATGTTACAATATCTGTACGTTCGTGTTACAGTATCTGCCCATGGTCTGCCCATGTGTTGTGAAAATACTACATTTGTATCAATTTCGTGAGGATTAATTGAATAATTTGAGGTAACATGTTTTGATTTTGTTATCTTATTCTAAGCATTTCATGAACATATTCCTTAAGACTGTGTAAATCATTAGAAGTAAAGTTGAAAGTGAAACCGAAAGTAGAAATGTGTAAACGTTAACTTTTTGCCAGTAATTTTCGATTTACAAGAGAAGAGTATTGGATGTTAAAACTTGCTATTGCTATGTATTAGTTAGGCATCTTGTATATTTTAAAGAGAACAATTTATCTTTCAATTTACCAAGATATTATATTAATATACACCTTTTGTGAATTATGTTACAAACTTTACACGTAATGTTACAGTATCATAACAGAAAAATAATAAATGTTACAGTATATCTCTGACAGCGTTACAGTGTATCAATGACGGATTTGATGGAGTTCTCGTTACAGGAAGAAGAGAGTATTTACGTGGGTGCCATGTATTTGAGTGTGGATACGGTACTTGACAACAACAAGAACGAGCATGAACTATCAACGCTCACGCCCGTCCTCGTCAGCACTCCAGTAAAGACACCAGCCCTAATGGAGGGACATCCCTGTACAGCTCTCAACTTTATATAAAGCCAGAGCTCCTGATCCAGCTGTCGAGAGACTTGGACCTGGTCCAAGCACTGAAAAGTCTGGAAATGGGAACAAAAGGTTCCACTACTGCAAAGTGTGTAAATACTCCACTGCTTCTTGGGGAAATGTGTATAGACACACTCGCTCTGTCCATAAACGTTTTCAGCACTCTGCGACCTGAGGGAGCATACTAGATTGATTCACGAAGGTGTGAAATTATTGTGTGAAATTTGCAGTATATGGTTTAACAGCAGGCATGCCCTGTGCAGGCATCGTAAGATGGAACACTCCGAGCATGTAAAATGTGTGGATAAAATATCTTTGAAAAGTTATGTTACCTGGGACATGTTAATAAGCATGTCCGATCAAAGCCATACATCAGCAGTATATATATATCTGCAATAAAGTGTTTGGCTACATAAAAAGTCTATCGAGGCACATGGGCACGTTACACCGCCCGAAAAACCTTACTAATGATGTTTGTGGGACTGTTTTCAATAGCAAGATTATATTGTCGGACCACATGATGTGAAAGCTAACATAATCATTACAACAGTAAATCCCTACCACTACAGCTCAGAAAAAAAATATCGTTTAATGATTTTTATGAAACGATTTAGAACATGCTGTAATTTCCAATATTATTCTCTGTGAAAACATGTAACAAGTTAAAAAATGCAACAATTGCAACATCTGGTCAAAGGTAATACATAATGTAAAGTAAACACCATTTTAGACCTCCGATCCGTCGCAAAAATTACAAAAATGTCATGTTTTCACAACACATGGAGAGATATTGTAACACGAACGTACAGATATTGTAACAGATGTCATTGTGATTTTGTATCATGACTTCGTTGAGACATGCTTTACGTTGTAACGGAGTTCTTAGGGAGTGCATATACTAAGTCAATGCTACAATCGAAATATTAGACTTCTATCTCTTGTAGTTTCATATATTTTTTTAAAGATATACTTATAAAACTCTGTGTAAACTGTGACCCCCAGGGCAAGGCTTAATTTAACTCCGGGGTCATTATTTCAAGAAACTTGGTAGAGGACCATAATCTTATGCAATTACATGAGAGCTTTTTGCATTGAGATTTCAAAGAGGATCTGTCACTATATAAGTCTATGTAAAAGAACTGAAGTCTCTACAAACAATCTTGTGATCCCCAGGGTTGGGCTGTTTTTCAACCATTTACAGTAATAGTGGCCATCTTGGATGTTGTGTTGATCTAACTTTAACTTGAAAGCCAAAGATCTAAGGATCATCCATATACAATTTCGTCAATTTGACCAAACAGTTTCTGTGAAAAAAGTTGTTTAAAGCAAAATTTAATGCCATACTGATGACTGATAGATGACACAGTAGAGGTTGTGTAGAAACTTAATGAGAGGAATAGTTGTTTAGATGACAGACAGTGGATGTTGTGTAGAAACTTAATGAGAGGAATAGTTGTTTAGATGACAGACAGTGGATGTTGTGTAGAAACTTAATGAGAGGAATAGTTGTTTAGATGACAGACAGTGGATGTTGTGTAGAAACTTAATGAGAGGAATAGTTGTTTAGATGACAGACAGTGGAAGTTGTGTAGAAATTTAATGAGAGGAATAGTTGTTTAGATGGCAGACAGTGGAAGTTGTGTAGAAACTTAATAAGAGGAATAGTTGTTTAGATGACAGACAGTGGAAGTTGTGTAGAAACTTAACGAGAGGAATAGTTGTTTAGATGACAGACAGTGGATGTTGTGTAGAAACTTAATGAGAGAAATAGTTGATTTGATGACAGACATTGGAAGTTTTGTAGAAAGAATAGTTGTTTTGAAGACATAGAGTGGAAGTTGTGTAGAAACTTAATGATAGGAACAGTTGTTTTGATAACAGACATTGAAAGTTGTGTAGAAACTTAATGAGAGGAATGGTGGTTTAGATAACAGACAGTGGATGTTGTGTAGAAACTTAATGAGAGGAATAGTTGTTTTGATGACAGACAGCGGAAGTTGTGTAGAAACTTAATGGCAGGAATAGTTGTTTAGATGACAGACAGTGGAATTTGTGTATAAACTTAATGAGAGGAATGGTTGTTTCGTTAACAGACAGTGGAAGTTGTGTAGAAACTTAATGAGAGAATAGTTGTTTTGATGACAGACAGTGGAATTTGTGTATAAACTTAATGAGAGGAATAGTTGTTTAGATGACAGACAGTGAAAGTTGTGTAGAAACTTAATGGGAGGAATAGTTGTTTAGATGACAGACAGTGGAAGTTGTGTAGAAATTTAATGAGAGGAATAGTTGTTTAGATGACAGACAGTGGAAGTTGTGTAGAAATTTAATGAGAGGAATAGTTGTTTAGATGACAGACAGAGGAAGTTGTGCAGAAACTTAATGGGATGAATAGTTGTTTAGATGACAGACAGCGGAAGTTGTGTAGAAATTTAATGAGAGGAATAGTTGTTGAGATGACAGACAGTGGAAGTTGTGTAGAAACTCAATGACAGGAATAATTGTTTAGATGACAGACAGTGGAAGTTGTGTAGAAACTTAATGGGAGGAATAGTTGTTTAGATGACAGACAGTGGAAGTTGTGTAGAAATTTATGAGAGGAATAGTTGTTTAGATGACAGACACTGGAAGTTGTGTATAAACTTTATGAGAGGAATAGTTGTTTAGATGACAGACAGTGGATGTAGTGTAGAAATTTAATGAGAGGACTAGTTGTTTAGATGACAGACAGTGGAAGTTGTGTATAAACTGAATGAGAGGACTAGTTGTTTAGATGACAGACAGTGGATGTTGTGTAGAAATTTAATGAGAGGACTAGTTGTTTAGATAACAGACAGTGGAAGTTGTGTAGAAACTTAATAGGAGGAATAGTTGTTTAGATGACAGACAGTGGAAGTTGTGTAGAAACTTAATGAGAGGAATAGTTGTTTAGATGACAGACAGTGGATGTTGTATAGAAACTTAATGAGAGAAATAGTCGATATGATGACAGACATTGGAAATTTTGTAGAAAGAATAGTTGTTTTGAAGACAGACAGTGGAAGTTCTGTAGAAACTTAATGATAGGAACAGTTGTTTTGATAACAGACATTGAAAGTTGTGTAGAAACTCAATGAGAGGAATGGTTGTTTAGATAACAGACAGTGGAAGTTGTGTAGAAACTTAATGAGAGGAATAGTTGTTTTGATGACAGTTAGCGGAAGTTGTGTAGAAACTAAATGGCAGGAATAGTTGTTTAGATGACAGACAGTGGAATTTGTGTATAAACTTAATGGGAGGAATAGTTGTTTTGATGACAGACAGTGGAAGTTGTGTAGAAACTTAATGAGAGAAATAGTTGATTTGATGACAGACATTGGAAGTTTTGTAATAAGAATAGTTGTTTGGATGACAGACAATGGAAGTTCTGTAGAAACTTAATGATAGGAACAGTTGTTTTGATAACAGACATTGAAAGTTGTGTAGAAACTCAATGAGAGGAATGGTTGTTTAGATGACAGACAGTGGAAGTTGTGTAGAAACTTAATGAGAGGATTAGTTGTTTTGATGACAGACAGTGGAAGTTGTGTAGAAACTTAATTGGAGGAATAGTTGTTTAGATGACAGACAGCGGAAGTTGTGTAGAAACTTAATGACAGGAATAGTTGTTTAGATGACAGACAGTGGAAGTTGTGTAGAAACTTAATTGGAGGAATAGTTGTTTTGATGACAGACAGCGGAAGTTGTGTAGAAACATAATGAGAGGAATGGTTGTTTAGATAACAGACAGTGGAAGTTGGGTAGAAACTTAATGAGAGGGATGGTTGTTTAGATAACAGACAGTGGAAGTTGTGTAGAAACTTAGTGAGAGGAATAGTTGTTTTGATGACAGACAGCGGAAGTTGTGTAGAAACTTACTGACAGGAATAATTGTTTAGATGACAGACAGTGGAAGTTGTGTTGAAACTTAATGAGAGGAATAGTTGTTTTGATGACAGACAGTGGAAGTTGTGTAGAAACTTAATGGGAGGAATAGTTGTTTAGATGACAGCAGTGGAAGTTGTGTAGAAACTCAATGAGAGAAATAGTTGATTTGATGACAGACATTGGAAGTTTTGTAGAAAGAATAGTTGTTTTGATGACAGACAGTGGAAGTTCTGTAGAAACTCAATGAGAGGGATGGTTGTTTAGATAACAGACAGTGGAAGTTGTGTAGAAACTTAATGACAGGAATATTTGTTTAGATGACAGACAGTGGCATTTGTGTATACACTTAATGAGAGGAATATTTGTTTTGATGACAGACAGTGGAAGTTGTGTAGAAACTTAATGAGAGGAATAGTTGTTTTGATGACAGACAGCGGAAGTTGTGTAGAAACTTAATGACAGGAATAATTGTTTAGATGACAGACAGTGAAAGTTGTGTAGAAACTTAATGGGAGGAATAGTTGTTTAGATGACAGACAGTGGAAGTTGTGTAGAACTTCTTAATGAGAGGAATAGTTGTTTAGATGACAGACAGAGGAAGTTGTGTAGAAACTTAATAGGAGGAATAGTTGTTTTGATGACAGACAGTGGAAGTTGTGTAGAACTTCTTAATGAGAGGAATAGTTGTTTAGATGACAGACAGTGGAAGTTGTGTAGAAACTCAATGAGAGGAATAGTTGTTTAGATGACAGACAGTGGAAGTTGTGTAGAAACTCAATGAGAGGAATAGTTGTTTAGATGACAGACAGTGAAAGTTGTGTAGAAACTTAATGGGAGGAATAGTTGTTTAGATGACAGACAGTGGAAGTTGTGTAGAAACTCAATGAGAGGAATAGTTGTTTAGATGACAGACAGTGGAAGTTGTGTAGAAACTCAATGAGAGGAATAGTTGTTTAGATGACAGACAGTGGTAGTTGTGTAGAAACTTAATAGGAGGAATAGTTGTTTAGATGACAGACAGTGGAAGTTGTGTAGAACTTCTTAATGAGAGGAATAGTTGTTTAGATGACAGACAGAGGAAGTTGTGTAGAAACTCAATGAGAGGAATAGTTGTTTAGATGACAGACAGTGGAAGTTGTGTAGAAAATTAATGGGAGGAATAGTTGTTTAGATGACAGACAGTGGAAGTTGTGTAGAAACTTAATGGGAGGAATAGTTGTTTAGATGACAGACAGTGGAAGTTGTGTAGAAACTTAATGGGAGGAATAGTTGTTTAGATGACAGACAGTGGAAGTTGTGTAGAAACTTAATGGGAGGAATAGTTGTTTAGATGACAGACAGTGGAAGTTGTGTAGAACTTAATGAGAGGAATAGTTGTTTAGATGACAGACAGTGGAAGTTGTGTATAAACTTAATGAGAGGAATAGTTGTTTAGATGACAGACAGTGGAAGTTGTGTAGAAACTTAATGACAGGAATAATTGTTTAGATGACAGACAGTGAAAGTTGTGTAGAAACTTAATGAGAGGAATAGTTGTTTTGATGACAGACAGCAGAAGTTGTGTAGAAACTTAATGACAGGAATAATTGTTTAGATGACAGACAGTGAAAGTTGTGTAGAAACTTAATGGGAGGAATAGTTGCTTAGATGACAGACAGTGGAAGTTGTATAGAACTTCTTAATGAGAGGAATAGTTGTTTAGATGACAGACAGAGGAAGTTGTGTAGAAACTTAATAGGAGGAATAGTTGTTTTGATGACAGACAGTGGAAGTTGTGTAGAACTTCTTAATGAGAGGAATAGTTGTTTAGATGACAGACAGTGGAAGTTGTGTAGAAACTCAATGAGAGGAATAGTTGTTTAGATGACAGACAGTGAAAGTTGTGTAGAAACTTAATGGGAGGAATAGTTGTTTAGATGACAGACAGTGAAAGTTGTGTAGAAACTTAATGGGAGGAATAGTTGTTTAGATGACAGACAGTGGAAGTTGTGTAGAAACTCAATGAGAGGAATAGTTGTTTAGATGACAGACAGTGGAAGTTGTGTAGAAACTCAATGAGAGGAATAGTTGTTTAGATGACAGACAGTGGAAGTTGTGTAGAAACTTAATAGGAGGAATAGTTGTTTAGATGACAGATAGTGGAAGTTGTGTAGAAACTCAATGAGAGGAATAGTTGTTTAGATGACAGACAGTGGAAGTTGTGTAGAACTTCTTAATGAGAGGAATAGTTGTTTAGATGACAGACAGAGGAAGTTGTGTAGAAACTCAATGAGAGGAATAGTTGTTTAGATGACAGACAGTGGAAGTTGTGTAGAAATGTAATGGGAGGAATAGTTGTTTAGATGACAGACAGTGGAAGTTGTGTAGAAACTTAATGGGAGGAATAGTTGTTTAGATGACAGACAGTGGAAGTTGTGTAGAAACTTAATGGGAGGAATAGTTGTTTAGATGACAGACAGTGGAAGTTGTGTAGAAACTTAATGGGAGGAATAGTTGTTTAGATGACAGACAGTGGAAGTTGTGTAGAACTTAATGAGAGGAATAGTTGTTTAGATGACAGACAGTGGAAGTTGTGTATAAACTTAATGAGAGGAATAGTTGTTTAGATGACAGACAGTGGAAGTTGTGTAGAAACTTAATGAGAGGAATAATTGTTTAGATGACAGACAGTGAAAGTTGTGTAGAAACTTAATGAGAGGAATAGTTGTTTTGATGACAGACAGCAGAAGTTGTGTAGAAACTTAATGACAGGAATAATTGTTTAGATGACAGACAGTGAAAGTTGTGTAGAAACTTAATGGGAGGAATAGTTGTTTAGATGACAGACAGTGGTAGTTGTATAGAACTTCTTAATGAGAGGAATAGTTGTTTAGATGACAGACAGAGGAAGTTGTGTAGAAACTTAATAGGAGGAATAGTTGTTTTGATGACAGACAGTGGAAGTTGTGTAGAACTTCTTAATGAGAGGAATAGTTGTTTAGATGACAGACAGTGGAAGTTGTGTAGAACTTCTTAATGAGAGGAATAGTTGTTTAGATGACAGACAGTGGAAGTTGTGTAGAAACTCAATGAGAGGAATAGTTGTTTAGATGACAGACAGTGAAAGTTGTGTAGAAACTTAATGGGAGGAATAGTTGTTTAGATGACAGACAGTGGAAGTTGTGTAGAAATTTAATAGGAGGAATAGTTGTTTAGATGACAGACAGTGGAAGTTGTGTAGAAACTTAATTGGAGGAATAGTTGTTTTGATGACAGACAGCGGAAGTTGTGTAGAAACATAATGAGAGGAATGGTTGTTTAGATAACAGACAGTGGAAGTTGGGTAGAAACTCAATGAGAGGAAAGTTGTTTAGATGACAGACAGTGGAAGTTGTGTAGAAACTCAATGAGAGGAATAGTTGTTTAGATGACAGACAGTGGAAGTTGTGTAGAAATTTAATAGGAGGAATAGTTGTTTAGATGACAGACAGTGGAAGTTGTGTAGAAACTTAATTGGAGGAATAGTTGTTTTGATGACAGACAGCGGAAGTTGTGTAGAAACATAATGAGAGGAATGGTTGTTTAGATAACAGACAGTGGAAGTTGGGTAGAAACTCAATGAGAGGAATAGTTGTTTAGATAACAGACAGAGGAAGTTGTGTAGAAACTCAATGAGAGGAATAGTTGTTTAGATGACAGACAGTGAAAGTTGTGTAGAATTTAATGGGAGGAATAGTTGTTTAGATGACAGACAGTGGAAGTTGTGTAGAAACTCAATGAGAGGAATAGTTGTTTAGATGACAGACAGTGGAAGTTGTGTAGAAACTCAATGAGAGGAAAAGTTGTTTAGATGACAGACAGTGGAAGTTGTGTAGAAACTTAATGGGAGGAATAGTTGTTTAGATGACAGACAGTGGAAGTTGTGTAGAAACTCAATGAGAGGAATAGTTGTTTAGATGACAGACAGTGGAAGTTGTGTAGAAACTCAATGAGAGGAATAGTTGTTTAGATGACAGACAGTGAAAGTTGTGTAGAAACTTAATGGGAGGAATAGTTGTTTAGATGACAGACAGTGGAAGTTGTGTAGAAACTTAATGGGAGGAATAGTTGTTTAGATGACAGACAGTGGAAGTTGTGTAGAAACTCAATGAGAGGAATAGTTGTTTAGATGACAGACAGTGGAAGTTGTGTAGAAACTCAATGAGAGGAATAGTTGTTTAGATGACAGACAGTGGAAGTTGTGTAGAAATTTAATAGGAGGAATAGTTGTTTAGATGACAGATAGTGGAAGTTGTGTAGAAACTCAATGAGAGGAATAGTTGTTTAGATGACAGATAGTGGAAGTTGTGTAGAAACTCAATGAGAGGAATAGTTGTTTAGATGGCAGACAGTGGAAGTTGTGTAGAAACTTAATGGGAGGAATAGTTGTTTAGATGACAGACAGTGGAAGTTGTGTAGAAACTTAATGGGAGGAATAGTTGTTTAGATGACAGACAGTGGAAGTTGTGTAGAAACTTAATGGGAGGAATAGTTGTTTAGATGACAGACAGTGGAAGTTGTGTAGAAACTTAATGAGAGGAATAGTTGTTTAGATGACAGACAGTGGAAGTTGTGTAGAAACTTAATGAGAGGAATAGTTGTTTAGATGACAGACAGTGGAAGTTGTGTAGAAACTTAATGAGAGGAATAGTTGTTTAGATGACAGACAGTGGAAGTTGTGTAGAAACTTAATGAGAGGAATAGTTGTTTAGATGACAGACAGTGGAAGTTGTGTAGAAACTTAATGAGAGGAATAGTTGTTTAGATGACAGACAGTGGAAGTTGTGTAGAAACTCAATGAGAGGAATAGTTGTTTAGATGGCAGACAGTGGAAGTTGTGTAGAAACTTAATGGGAGGAATAGTTGTTTAGATGACAGACAGTGGAAGTTGTGTAGAAACTTAATGGGAGGAATAGTTGTTTAGATGACAGACAGTGGAAGTTGTGTAGAAACTTAATGGGAGGAATAGTTGTTTAGATGACAGACAGTGGAAGTTGTGTAGAAACTTAATGAGAGGAATAGTTGTTTAGATGACAGACAGTGGAAGTTGTGTAGAAACTTAATGAGAGGAATAGTTGTTTAGATGACAGACAGTGGAAGTTGTGTAGAAACTTAATGAGAGGAATAGTTGTTTACAATTGTGTCTACAGTAATAAATATTTACTAGATAATAGGGTCTGGAAAGTAAATAAAAATTTACAACAGTTATTTTTCATGATTTGTAGTCACCTTTCTGTTTCTTTCTACAAAATTAAGGGATTCCTGCACAAAATCTAGGTCATAAGCAGACAAGGTCAGTCATATGTCCTACCCTTGGTTGGAATGTATCCATTTCAAACCCTTTCCTGATGAGGTCTTCATGTGGCAGTGTCATATGCTTAGTTAGGTGTAGTATAGCCATGCATGAATATTTTATTATGTAATTCAATGAGAGCTATGAATACTTTATTATGTAATTCAATATTGTAACAAGACCTGTCAGAAAACAGCGCAGCTCGACTATTCGATTTTTCAGAGAATAATAAATTATATAGCCAGTATATACCATAAAAAAACAAGGCTAAAACAATGTGGTGGTGTGGTTGGGGGGCAGGGTGGGGCGGGTATAGAAACTCGGGCCGTTATATAACTATTGTTAGAATCTCATACAAACTATAGTAAAGTTTGTGGCAGGGTGTGAAATTTTAATCCAAAATTGCTGTCATTTTAAAGAAATTTGTGGTCGAAAGGCAACTCAGGCAGGGAGGGGATATCTGGCAATTTCAATGTGGTCTCAGTTTTTTTTTTATTGATATTTCATCCGTGTATCTGAATTTAATCTAAACATATGTAAAAAAACAACAAAAAAACATTCAGGTGGTGGTGATGATCGGTTGGTGGACATCTTTGTGGGTGGGGGTAAAACATATTGATCTACTGATAAATCAAAACAACACAGAGATATGAAAAAAATATATATATGTACATTCGGGTGGTGGTGATGATGGTGTGCGGGTAACATAGCTATGTGTAAGAACTGATATAGAGTTTCGATTGGGGAGGGAGGGGGGAGGATGCAACATAGCTATTTGTTATGTTGGTAAGAATTTACCAAAACAACACAGAAATATGTAAAACACAAAAAATAAATAACAATAATCGAGTTTCGAAGCTTACTTACAACAAGCTTACTTGCAAACCTAGATCTGCTTTTATTGCACATTTTATGGACCATCACAATTTGGGTTCCATGGGAGGCCAGAATTTGCAGAAGACAAAATTACTTACGCAACCCTTTACGACATAATATAAGGAAACCAATCACAAATTTAGTTGAGCTAGGACAAGAAATGTAAGAGATATAGACTGTAAACACAGCATACATGCACAATTTGATGTGAAATAGACACATTTTAAGGGCAATCAGAATTTGGGTTCCATGGGTTACAGGAACCAAAATTGCTTATGCAGCCCTTAAGATAATGCTATAAGGAAGCCCATTGCCAAATTTGGTTGTGCTAGGATAAGAAATGTAAGAGACATAGACTTGTAAACACAGCTTACAAGCACACCTTGATGTTGGACGTTGACGCCAACACCAGGGTGATTACATAAGCTCTCTTATTCTTCGAATAGTCGAGCTAAAAAGTACACTTTTGCATTGAAAACGATACCATTATTAAACTTTTTTCAAACTTAAACCTTTTTGTCCACCATGTTTTTGTGTGTTTGAAAACATTTTATTTACCGTATAATAGAGTACATAATATTATATATATATTTAATTAAAACTCTGATGTATTGTAATACCCAACAAGGATGTAAATAATGATTTACCACAAGTGATACAAGAGACGATTTCAAAGTTATGTCGAGTTTCATCTCTCTATGTGAGAAATGCATTGCTTTATTTCCACATGTGAGACATCAAGATGGCTGAAAGTTATGTCAAGTTTCATCTCTCTATGTGAGATGTGCATTGCTTTATTTCCACATGTAAGACATCGAGATGGCTGAAAGTTATGTCGAGTTTCATCTCTCTATGTGAGATGTGCATTGCTTTATTTTCGCATGTGAGACATCGAGATGGCTGAAAGTTATGTCAAGTTTCATCTCTCTATGTGAGATGTGCATTGCTTTATTTCCACATGTGAGACATCGAGATGGCTGAAAGTTATGTCGAGTTTCATCTCTCTATGTGAGATGTGCATTGCTTTATTTTCACATGTGAGACAATAAGATGGCTGAAGTTATGTCGAGTTTCATGGTACTCTCTCTCTGTGAGAAACAGAATTGCATTTCAACATGCAAGAGCAGAAGATTGCTTAAAATTACTTTGAGTTTCACTTTCCTCTGTGAGATATCACTTCATATTACATATTTGTCTGTGATTTGTATAGGAAATACTGGGAATAGAAAAGCTATATATTACATATTTGTCTGTATTTGTATAGGAAATACTGGGAATAGAAAATCTATATCTGCTATTTGCTCAGTACGGAACATGGCTCGGCCTTTTCTGTCAGTGTCAGGAACGCCAAATGACGTTCAGATTGTTTTACGGATGTTGTCGTCAGATTCCGCCACTAGAGAATAACGATTACGGAAATTAATGAAGAGTTCCGGTTCCACTTGTTTTGTTTGTATGACGTAACGTCGTCTTGACGTTCTCGTGCAAACTGGTGTAAAAAGGCGTGAATTATTAGAAATATTAATCAAATATCATTTTAAATTATGTAATATATAGTTTAATAACCAGTGTTTTTGAGATACTGAAAATATCTTTAAAAACACTGGTTATTAAACTCTATGTATTTTTTCAAATAATACACATACATTATGTATGTACAACTACTTCAATAATTATACTACTCAAAGTTTACTAAGCACCAAACCTTGTTCACCTTATTTTTGAAACAAAAAGTAGGGATATTAAATACCATAAATTTTACGGTTTCTTTTATACTGTTTTAAGTATAGATATGATGAGTACGGAATGATAAAATGCAATCAATTGTAAAACAAAATTAATTGTTGAATTTTATGCTGTTGATAAAACCAGTCACCATAAAATGTTGAACTTAAATCTTGGTGCTTAGCAAACTTTCAGTAGTACATTTTCACACTATGCTGTATATAACAAACACTTCTCTGGTCAACTTTAACGTTATGAGGACAAGTGTTTAAACTGTCTTCTTTGAGGAAATTTAAGATTGATACTCAAACTAGAGTGTTTTTTCTTAAGAAAAACCGATGTTTCCCACCACTGCATAACCCATTTAAGATAAGTTTGATACAGGGCACAACCTTGGAAGTGGATAGGGAAGATTTTTGGATGACATTAAGGATTTATGGAAAATTGTTTTATGTAACATGAAAATTTTCGTCATAATCCAACAAGCCGTTTAGGAGGAGTAGCGGCGACAATATTTGTGACAGACGGACAGACAGAAGGATGGACGGACGGATGAACAGACATAGCAAAAACAATATGTCTCCATCACTTTGTGTAAAAGAGAGTCAACCAATGTGCTATTCTCCAAATGTCAACAGTATGTATAGACTCAGGTGAATTTGGCCATTTCTCAGTCAATACCTCTTAAAAAGGCTTATCAAAACAAGTCTGAAATCATGAACATGTTCCATTTTCCTTGTCACATGGAACTAAAAACAGGAAGGAAAATATGTGCATATATACAATGAACCAAATAATGAAGTTCTACTTTTGAAGTGCAAGAATATTCCTAAGAGACTTTGCCTTCAGTAAGACCTACAGCCATTACCAGTGTCAACTTTCGTAATGTCTCATGCCAAACCAGTGTTCCAATATCTGTTAAGTTTTAATCAGGACCATTAAAAACATGTGTTTTTTTTACATGTCTTTCCAAGTAAAACATGCATTCAATATAGTTCGATATCATAAAACCATATTTCCTCTTACAATGCCCCATGCAGTTCCCATGCAAGAAGAGGACCACTGCTTATCTAGGCAGAAGGGTAAAATATCCCCAAATTCATGTTCATTTTGTCATTTTTTCCATGTTCATTAAAGTCTTTCATCAACGTTCCTGTATTGGTAGCAGAAAACACGGATTATGGCTCCAGCGAAAAACTTATTTTTTTTTTAGAATTTGCAGCAACTCTGCAGTTCTGCTGGTGAGAAGGTTCTAGGCCCTTCTGCATATTTTTATCTAGATGTAAATGGAGTGGGCCTGGAATGTTCATTCCTGTTGGCGCCATATAACCTTTTTGTGTTGGTGCACCGTAAAACACCAATTTCAATTAAAATTCAATTATTCTAAAAATTCATATTGTTTGGTTTTTCCCAATTTAGAGATTCGAGAGGCCAATTTTCCAAATTGTAAGAGCCCTCAGCCTGAGCACCCATTCCTAAATAACCCAAAAGAAACACTGCACATGGTTTTATGTCAAAGTTAAAGAAAAAAATCAATTTCTAAGGATTCATTGAATAAACAAACGAAATAAAACAGAAGTATTCCCATGATTCACCGACCTTCTGTAACACAACCTTCAGAAGAGTCACCAGGGTGAAGTCAACATGCTCCTTGTATGTTAGTAGCTGTGAGAATCATAGCTCTTATGGATTTAAATTCTGTACCAGCTACAGACAAAAAAATAGGTAGTGGTTACAAAAATCTACTAGATCTGCATGATATCCTTCTCTTTGGTCAGTTTTATGCATGGACTGTGGTAATAAAGGTTAAGTCAATTGACAAACGGCAGTTGTTTATGCAGGCATTGTGTTATGTCTTCAGAAACCTGGCCGCAAAGTGTAAACTGGAGTCATGCTGCATACTCTACCGATATTCCCTAAAGGCCGAGTCTGGCCGCATAGTGTAAACTGGAGTCATGCTGCATACTCTACCGATATTCCCTAAAGGCCGAGTCATAGCTATATACAAGCAACAGAATTTAAAACCAAAAGGGATGGTTAGTTGAATGGTGTTTAAAGTCATGTTTTTCAGTAAATTTAACCCTTAACCTGCTACATATCATTGTATAATGGACTGTTCTTTCTTTGAATTAAGAACATTCCATTTATGTGAAAAGGCGTGTTTTAGGGGAAATGACTGATCAGCAGCCAGACATTGTAAACTCTGATCGAATTAAGACCATTCCATTTATGTGACAGGCTGATCTGGGAACTCGTAGGCTGATCTGGGTTTACAATGGATGCAAATTTAAGGCTATTATAGTCGTGCTTAGCAGGTTAAGGCTATATATGATGGCCAATTTTTTTCGAGGTGGAGGCAGACCACTCACTTTTCCCTGGGTAGACCCAGTACAGTATACCCACCGCTATCCATGGAAATCTACAGTTTCTCACTTACAAGTCGAGCTCCCAATGGGATTCAAACACGCAAAAAAACACATAAGAGCTATGATTCTCACAGCAAGTATGTTAGCTGACACCTTGCATTCAGCTCTCAACACAGATTACAACAATGACACAGCTAACTTCAGATTCAATAATGAAATTGGCAATAACCATAAATAGTTTACATACCGTTTTCTGATGTCCGGCATACAGGTACTTTTCAACACAGGTACATACTGAAACATAAGTTAATGATAATGGTCAGTTTCTTCATTTTAAAGCTTACATTACTCTTTATGAATGTTCACTGATCCATAGAAAACTAGAAATTGTTATTGTCCATGGGACAAAAACGTATGGCTCCCCCACTCGCCCGAACAGACATAATTGACGACTATAGGTCCAACTGTTCTTTATTGATCTGAGATCGTTTTGATATTCAATATCCCTGTGACTGTATGTACTATCTGTATCAGTAAGGCCACATAAAAAAATATGTGTGGTTCAAGTAACCCGACCGACCCTATTTTTTTAAAG
This sequence comes from Cyrtodaria siliqua, assembly GCA_037043455.1. Lineage (NCBI taxonomy): Eukaryota > Metazoa > Mollusca > Bivalvia > Adapedonta > Hiatellidae > Cyrtodaria > Cyrtodaria siliqua. Next base: position 54,256 of record JAWPHD010013101.1, read on the forward strand.
GGCCGACCCTAAAACTTCTTATGCAAAAATAAAAAAAATAAATAAAAAAAAATAAAAAAATAAAAAAAAAATAAAAAAATAAAATAAAAAAATTAATAAAAATAAAATTAAACAAAAAATTAAAATTAAAAAATATTTAAAAAAAAAAAATTAAAAAAAAAAATTTAAAAAAAAATCTAAATTAAAAAAATAAATAAATAGGGGTCATCTACTGGTCATGACCAACCATCCTTCCAAGTTTGAGGACCATAGGTCCAACCATTCTCTAGTTATTGATCGGACATAGTTTCACCGCAACCTTGACCTTTGACCTAGTGACCCCAACCATCCTTCCAAGTTTGAGGACCCTAGGTCCAACCATTCTCTAGTTATTAATTGGACATCGTTTAACCGCAACATTGACCTTTGACCCCAAAATCAATAGGGGTCATCTACTTGTCATGACCAACCATCCTTCCAAGTTTGAGGACCCTAGGTCCAACCGTTCTCTAGTTATTGATCGGACATCGTATTAATAGTCAAGGTCACCACGACCTTGACCTTTGACCTAGTGACCCCTCTACTTGTCATGACTAACCGTCGTTCCAAGTTTGAGGACCCTAGGTCCAACCGTTCTCTAGATATTGATCGGACATCGTTTTGATAGTCAAGGTCACTGCGACCTTGACCTTTGACCTAGTGACCCCAAAATCAATAGGGGTCATCTACTTGTCATGACCAGCCATCCTTCCAAGTTTGAGGACCCTAGGTCCAACCGTTCTGTAGTTATTGATCGGACATCGTTTTGATAGTCAATGCCACCGCAACATTGACCTTTGACCTAGTGACCCCAAAATCAATAGGGGTCATCTACTTGTTATGACCAGCCATCCTTCCAAGTTTGAGGACCCTAGGTCCAACCATTCTGTAGTTATTGATCGGACATCGTTTTGATAGTCAATGTCACCGCAACATTGACCTTTGACCTAGTGACCCCAAAATCAATAGGGGTCATCTACTTGTCATGACCAACCATCCTTCCAAGTTTGAGGACCCTAGGTCCAACCATTCTGTAGTTATTGATCGGACATCGTTTTGATAGTCAATGCCACCGCAACATTGACCTTTGACCTAGTGACCCCAAAATCAATAGGGGTCATCTACTTGTCATGACCAACCATCCTTCCAAGTTTGAGGACCCTAGGTCCAACCATTCTGTAGTTATTGATCGGACATCGTTTTGATAGTCAATGCCACCGCAACATTGACCTTTGACCTAGTGACCCCAAAATCAATAGGGGTCATCTACTTGTCATGACCAACCATCCTTCCAAGTTTGAGGACCCTAGGTCCAACCATTCTGTAGTTATTGATCGGACATCGTTTTGATAGTCAATGCCACCGCAACATTGACCTTTGACCTAGTGACCCCAAAATCAATAGGGGCCATCTACTTGTCATGACCAACCATCCTTCCAAGTTTGAGGACCCTAGGTCCAACCATTCTGTAGTTATTGATCGGACATCGTTTGTGACACAGACAGACCTACAGACAGACCTACAGACAGAGAAACAGACAGAAAGTACAAAATCAATATGGCTCCCCTACCACACTTTGTGTGGGGGAGCCATAATTACTGCTCGACACAAATGATAATTATAAAAAGGTAACTGGGGTATCGTAAACCATGAATGAGTTATCTTCCTGTTATGTATAGGTGTCCAAGGAACAAATAAAACACTTAGTTGACAACGGATGAATCAACCGTCTCCACACGCATATTGGGATTTTATATTATTTTGAAATTCAGTATTGTTATACCGCAACTGAATATTTCCTTCTTTGTTCAATGTCATCAGTCATTTAGTTTTTAATATGGACCTTTCAAAATAATACTGACTGCCATGAAATACATTTTGAAATTTAAGCTCTTCCTTTGATCTCATGTCAAAAATGTCAGTAAACAAAAAAAAAATATAACTTAAAATAGAACAGTATCCAGTTGAAAGGACACCCTTGTGCTGTTGAACTTGTTAAATTTTGGTTTAATTACTGTTTGAAGCAGTAGCAAACATACAGATCAAGTTTTGCTTTTTCGGTATAATAACGTAAATCTTACATTACTGTGAGTGCGCTATTGGAAATTGTCAACCTTTGAACAATATTTTTTTTCAGGATGACAATTTTCAACATCACCCTCACAGCAATGTCATGTTTATATCATGTCTCGACCTGACCAACTGTATCATGGTTATCTTACTTGCTGATATCAGTCTGGGCAGAATCTGCAAATTTATGCGCCCACTATCAATTAGCCAATGTTATTTTTTTATGCACACGGATGACATCGAAAATTGTAAATAAACATAATTATATTCCTTGAGCTGGCTATAGACCCCACTCACCCCTCCCCCTGGGGAAAGTTTGTAGAATATGATTTTCTGAAAATTCATATAAAAAGCTTCAAAATGAGACTTGTCTGCCATCTGAGTGTTGGGGCGCTTGTGTGTATGTAACGCACGTGACAATTACATTACCATAACAATTCCAAAACACCTTCAATAAATATGGGATATGAGTAAAACATACGCATATGAACAACAAATACTACCTATATGAACTGTTTAATTTACAAAGCCTTTTCAACAGAATGAAAATATGCAGTGATTTTTCTGCATTTTTGGAAGTGGGGCCAGGGGCCAGGGGTAAGGGGTCTTTTGAATTGGGAAAAATGTGCGTAAAATCTATAAATTGAGAAAAAGAATAATCCTACTATATTACATAGTAAGGCACTAACATGTTTGGAATAGTTTCAAAATCAAGCCTTTTTTTATTGTATTTTGGGGAAATATTTTGCTTTTTTTGGGAAAATAACAGGATATTTTGGATTGGGATGGGGCCGTAATTCGGCCCGGCCCCAAATTGCGCCTAGAAAAAGTTGCGCTCTGTATGTCGTCTGGATATGGTGAACATTTGTGCCAAGTTATTTCAAAATCCCTCAAGCGGTTCAAGAGATATGGCGGAGACCGACATGTGATGGACAGAGGCACGAAATATAGTGCATATGACCTTCGACCTCTTAGTGTGACCTTGACCTTGAACGGACATGCTGCAATTTGTGCTCTGAACGTCAACACAATATGGTGAACATTTGTGGCAAGTTATTTCCAAATCCCTGAAGCGGTTCAAGAGATATGGCGGAGACACGATTGGTGACGGACACCATTTTTGACGGACAGAGATCCAGACAGACATTCTCCCCATTGGGGGAGACATAATAACTAGACCGTAAGATACCAAGAGATGCCATCCCCACTCTGAGGGAATTTTGAAGATATATTTTCCTGAAAGGGTATGCATTTGCTACAATACGAAGTATGTTTGTCAAATGAGAGTGGGGACATAAGGGCGTGACATTCATTTGAAATACGTGACCATTAGGCCAGAGTTTTTTTATTTTTAGATTAACGGACCCGCCGACTGCAAGTTTTGCTGAAACTTAAAAAAAAAAAAGATTTTTTTTTTCAACTCATTTAAAAAAATAAATAAAAAAAAATATTAAAAAAAAATAATTATGAAGTCAGGCAACTGAGAGAAACTTTCAGTATTGTGAGACCTATCTGCCTCTCCCGCTTCAACAGAGCCTTAAAATCATCCACACGGAATGCTAAAAAAACAAAGAAGCAAAAACAATGATTTTTGGATATATGAAAGTGCTAATTCAAACTGTGAAATAACGTTGGTTAAAAATTTAAGAATTGAATGTTATTTTTATGTGTTTCGTCGAGGTATGAAGGACTACAGTAACATATTAAAATGGCATTTTTTGGTCACCATCTTAATTTTATTTTTATTTTTTTTCCCTCCTCCTACCCTCAACTTTTAGAAAAAAAATCCGTAAATCAATTAATAAAAAAAAACTGGCCTTCACATGTTTTGAAAATGTAATACTCAAAACTTGTTTAAATGCAACAAAACGGTATGTATATTTTATATTATTTATCGAACATGTTAAAAACCAAAATCTAAAGCAATAAAACAAATTTCCAAAAGGCAATGTAATTTATGTTACATGACATAAACACGAAATTTACGTAGACAGAGAGAGAGAGTTACTTAGAGAGAGAGAGAGAGGCAAGGCTATCCCATTGAAGATGATTAAAAAGCAAAGATTGGGATTTCTCGAACAGCAGCATGAATGTTCGGATGATCTTCAAAAAAAAAAGGTATGGATATCACGGAGAGGATAGTGTGCTGCTTGTATTGTAAATGCTTACATGGATGGTCACGCCACAACTAGAGCTTTCTGCCGCCGTGTCAGTTTTCTATAATCATGCATTTGAACATGCACACATTCAAGTGTAAATAAAATAAATAAATAAATATTAAATTTGTTCTGAACAATGATTTATCACAATATATCGAGGTAAACTGACATCATAGAGGAACTTTCAGTTGTATCATCAACTTGTATGGGGTTTATGAGATAAATACATGTAGAATCTCACAATATCTTGCTCCAAAAAAAAAAAAAAATGAAAAAAAAGAAATTATGCCAACCTACCCATTTTTTTTTAGAGCATGCAATAGGAAACACATCTATTTTTTTTTTGGCCTGAGGTAACACATATTAGCATTGATATAATTTCATGTATATTCAAACTTTGCTGTTACCATCAATGATGTGTAGAGGAACAACTGGCTGATTTTTCTAGATTTCTTGTATTACATACGGAAAATTATTATTAATTATTTTAAAAAAACACATGTAACGGACAATACAAGAACCAAACATTGTTCACATCATGGATACATATGACTGTTGTAACTAAGATATTTGAAATAATTTTCGGATATAAAATATTTATGTTCTTAATTTTTTTAAACCAAACACCTTCATTCAACAAGGTAACGTAAATACGGTAATGTAGACTTAATAACGCAGGTATCAAGGGTATGACCATTAAGTGAAACAAAATTTTGTAGTTTAAAAAGCATAAATAATGTTCAAAATGAGTTTTTACAATCAATTATGTCCAAAGGATTGTTGCAGTAAAACTTTAATAGTGTATTGGATGATTTGTTCTAATTTCTTTTAACATGCGGAAAATAGAAAATGATTTAAAAACACACAATGTAACGGACATTACAAGAACCAAACATTATTAACATCATCTGAGATATCTGTAAGGTTTGGAATAATTTTTGGATGTAACATCATTAATGTTCTTAATGTCTTACATTAAAAAACTTAATAATGAATGAATGAATAAATGAATGAATGGTGTTTTACGGCACGCTTACACAAAAATAGGTCATATAATGTGCAAAAACTGATGAAAGATGAAGAAATGAAGTAGTAAATAAAAATTTATGTAAAATACAAAGATAAAACTATTTACAAATAAGGGATGATATGGTAGTAATATAAACTATGTATAAATGTAAACCAACAAATGCCCGTCAACGGGTGTATAAACAAGTAAATATATATATAAGAACATATTATAATGATTTATAAAGTCTGATTATTATAATAATTTATATAGTCTGATTTCTTTCAGGAAATCTAAAACAAGACTAAAATCTATAGTATCAAATAACAAGGTAATGCAAATTACAGTAACGCAGGCTTGGTAACACAGGTATCCAAGGTATAAAAAGTACATAAGTGAAACAAAAGTTTGTATTATAAAAGGCATGAATAAGACAATTTAAAACACAAACCCTCTTTCACACATTTTCAGGCTTCAAGTTGCAGAAAAATTATTACTTTATAGGCAACATATTCTACACCCTCTAACACGATAAAGCCCCAACGCTCAGATGGCAGACAAGTTGAAAAACTCTACATACATAATGGGCTTTCAGAAAAATAGGGTCTATAAAATTCCCCCGTGGGATGGAGGGTTTACCTTATTAGCTCACTGCCTAATACAACATTGATTGCGGACTTCATAAGTTCACTGGCAGTATGTATATATGGGATTTAATGCCGCTTTAAAAAATTGTTCACTCGTATAACGACGGTGTACTACTCAACTTTATAGTGCTACCACACACTTGAATACCACATACCACATCCAGGGGTGTACCTGGGCATACTCCTATACGCCGGTGCGTATAATTCAGAGTTGGGTGTCAGAAAAATGAAAAAAAGTAAAAAATGCGAATAATACAACCGAAATGGGAGTTGGGGGTATGGCTGCTGAACGTCAAGCATTGGGGAGCTACTAGTACCATTTATGTACAAGTTGTCAGTGTGACTCCACCCGAGATTGAAACCACAACCTCTCACACACAAGGCAGACGCTTTAATGCTAAGCCACACCAGCGGTATACTTGCTACTTCTCACAAGTAAAAAGTAAGAAATTAATAATTAACTAATACAACCTTGACAATTAAAAAGTAAGAGAATAATAATTAACTAATACAACCTTGAAAATACTATCGTCATAATCCATTTTTGATGCTCTCAAAGTTTATCCACAATTTAAATCATCCAATTTCCCCCAGGTCTTGCTTCTGAATCCGCATTACATAGGGAAGCGAAGAATTCAAAAGCAGGCCAGCTTATTTAAATTAGGTTAATTAAATTGGTATTCTGTTGCAAGTTAGGGCTTTTCCATTAAAACATACTCCATGTACTCAGGACCCCAGGAATGCAGTTTAATAAACATATGGGTGAACCCTATTTTCTGACATTTAGTTATGGGTTTTGAAATGTGGGTTGGTGTTCCGAGTTTCAAAAGTGCCCTCCTGGGGTCCCATGTATGTTTTAATGGAATAGCCCTTAACCCTATACTATATATATATGCGCAATGCCACATGTCTTGTGCTACCTCAGTCTGTCTGGTAACTTGGAGGTAGCATGTTAGAGATCTGATGGCGATTGTGAGTGTATTTTTTATACAGTTTGTTTCCCTACTCCTCTCAAAACTAGAGTGTTTTAAAAGTGTATGGAAGAGACACATGATGCTAGTGGGTTCCGGGGGTCATTCCATCCCAGAAATTTATTATTTATATGTGAAACTCTGTGGGCATTTTGGAGTATTTCCCAACATTTTGAATACCTAATGTCGATTATTTTTGAATTTTCAAGGAAAAACTGCTTAAGAAAACACATTACCCTATATCCCCTCCACCATACACCCTCATTTTTTTTTTTGAACTTTTTAATTTTCTCTTATTTTGCAAACAATATGAAAACAGCTGCCTATGCCGCATATAGGTAGCTATATAGCTACACACCTGCAAACTGGAAGTATCTTTCACTGTTTGGTGTTTCGACATACCATATAACTAACATATGAGGGGCAACTTCGGTTGCGACATTATAAACACATTTATCCAAATAATCCAAAATATATCCCAGTACAATTAAGTTTCCTGAAAGTGTCGACACTAAAACAGTAGGACATGACACTAAAACAGTAGGACACGTTCTTATTTAAATAGTAGTCTTACTTACTTTCATATTACACCATACTTCAAAAAGATCTGTGCTGCCACATTCAATAATCTCCTAGTTACGAGTCTACCTATCCCAGATCAGGAAGTTTTATAGCCAAACAATATCAACACTTTTACCACACTAGACCTTTTTTTTTTACACAAAATAGAGTTATCAATCTTTTGACTTCTTTTAAAACAGACTTGAAACAAACACAAAATAAATGTCTTCAGACATCCTGTTCAGAACTTGAATAATCTCAAAATAAACAAGAGGTCAATGACCTTGAAGCTCTACTGATAGATTTTTGATAGCTAGGTCAACATTCCTGTGAAGTTTCATGAAAATCCATCAAGTAGTTTCATAGGAGTAGTCGCTACAAGTTTTCATTATATAACTCTATGTAAACAAAGATGGCCACTGGCGGCCATGTTTAATGTCAAATCAAAATAATTGTTGACAAGGATCAACATCATGTCATACTGATCATTTTAGAAAAAGTCCCATATCAATATCACTTATAGATTTCAAGAAGTAGTCGCTACAAACTTGTTTTTAGCTCTACTGATCAGAGATCAGCAGAGCTTATGCCGTGGTGCGGCGTCCGTCGTCTGTCCGTCTGTCCGTAAACTTTTTTTGTAGCGACTACTCCTCGGAAACTACTGAATGGAATTTCATGAAACTTTACAGAAATGTTGCCCATGAAGTCTAGTTGATCCTAGCAAAAATTCATGTTGATGTAAAATCCAAGAAGGCCGCCAGATCTAAAAATAGGTTTTTAAAAAACAAGTTTGTAGCGACTACTTCATGAAAACTATAGGTGATATTGATATGGGACTTTTCTAAAATGATCAGCATGACATGATGTTGGTCCTTGTCGAAAATCGTTTTGATTAGACGTTAAACATGGCTGCCAGCGGCCATCTTTGTTTACATAGAGTTATATAATGAAAACTTGTAGCGACTACTCCTCTGAAACTACTTGACGGATTTTCATGAAACTTCACAGGAATGTTGCTCTTGATGTATAATTGATCCTAGCAAAATTTCAGGTTGGCCTGATCAGTAGAGCTAAAAATTATTTTTAGCTGTGGCGGCAATCTTGAATTTCCGGCCAACCTGAAATTTTGCTAGGATCAACTAGACATCAAGAGCAACATTCCTGTGAAGATTCATAAAAATCCGCCAAGTAGTTTCAGAGGAGTAGTTGCTACAAATTTTTACTATACAAACACTATGTAAACAAAGATGGTCACAGGCGCCCCATGTTTAATGTTGTATCAAAACAATTTTTAACAAGGACCAACATCATGTCATGCTGATCATTTTAGAAAAAGTCCCATATCGATATCACTTATAGTTTTCAAGAAGTAGTCGCTACAAACTTGTATTTTGAAAATCTATTTTTAGCCATGGAGGCCATCTTGAATTTCCGGTTGACCTGAAATTTTGCTTGGATCAATTAGACATCAAAAGCAACATTCCTGTGAAGTTTCATGAAAATCCGTGAAGTAGTTTCAGAGGAGTAGTCGCTACAAGTTTTCATTATATAACTCTATGTAAACAAAGATGGCCACTGGCAGCCATGTTTAACGTCGAATCAAAATAATGTTTGACTCTGATAACCATCATGTAATGCTGATCATTTTACAAAAAGTCCCATATCAATATCACTTATAGTTTTCAAGACGTAGTCGCTACAAACTTCTTTTTTAAAAATCTATTTTTAGCTGTGGCGGCCATCTTGAATTTCTGGCCGATCTGAAATTTTGCTAGGATCAATAAGACATTAAGAGCAACATTCCTGTAAAGTTTCATGAAAATCCGCCAAGTAGTTTCAAAGAAGTAGTCGCTACAAGTTTTTACTATATAACTCTATCTAAACAAAGATGGCCGCTGGCAGCATTGTTTAACGTTGAATCAAAACAATTTTTGACAAGGACCAACATCATGTCATGGTGATCATTTTAGAAAAAGTCCCATATCAATATCACTTATAGTTTTCAAGAAGAAGTCGCTACAAACTTGTATTTTGAAAATTTATTTTGAGCCGTGGCGGCCATCTTGAATTTCGGCCGACCTGAAATTTTGCTAGGATCAATTAGACATCAAAAGCAACATTCCTGTGAAGTTTCATGAAAATCCATCAAGTAGTTTCAGAGGAGTAGTCGCTACAAGTTTTCATTATATAACTCTATGTAAACAAAGATGGCCACTGGCAGCCATGTTTAACGTCGAATCAAAACGATTTCGACAAGGACCTACGTCATGTCATGCTGATCATTTTAGAAGAAGTCCCATATCAATATCACTTATAGTTTTCAAGAAGTAGTCGCTACAAACTTGTTTTTTAAAAACCTATTTTTAGATTTGGCGGCCATCTTGGATTTCACATCAACATGAATTTTTGCTAGGATCAACTAGACTTCATGGGCAACATTTCTGTAAAGTTTCATGAAAATCCATTTAGTAGTTTCAGAGGAGTAGTCGCTACAAAAAAAGTTTACGGACAGACAGACGGACGGACGGACGGACAGACGGACGACGAACGCCGCACCACGGCATAAGCTCTGCTGATCTCTGATCAGTAGTGCTAAAAAATCATTTGAGGCTTATTTATTGAGGGAGTGGGGTTGGGTGGGTAGGGGTGTGGGTGGGATAAGGGATCATGGTTCAATGTTTCATATCATCTTTATTGATCTAAAGAAGGTGTTCATTTTCACTGATAGATATATGTTCTTGAAAAAGTTTACTTTTAAAAATAGACTATTAACTATGTATAAACTCATAATGATATCATGTTTACATCTAAAAGCAAAACAATTGTCCAACTTTTAATTTAATATCAAGAGTGGTGCATTCTCATTAACACTCAAAATCGATGTGTAACTTTCAACCTCAAAAGGGAGGGCTGGCGTGGCGCAGTCGGTAGCGCGGAGGATTTGTAACCAGAGGCCCCTGGTTCAATCCTCCGTGGTGCCACTGAGTTCTGTCGGTGTGTTCTTGGGCAAGACACTTTCCCTTAGCCTTGTTCGTCGGATGGGGATGTAAACCGGGCGGTCCCGTGTATCGGTCTATCCTCCGAGCAAGTTAAAGACCCATAGGAATCTATTTTATAATAAGAGTAGGGCACGGTTCCCGGATTCCTATGTATCCCTCCCCTCACTCTGGGGCAGCTCTAAATAACCTATACTGTGTTGATGAGCCATTAAACAACATTCATATCAATCTCCAAGGCATAATCAAAGTGGTTTAGAGTTTAAAGTTGCTGATAATATCAGAAATTGTGGAAAGCGCTTCATATTTAGTGGAGTTATCTTTCATGAAAGAACTTTACAGACAAAATCACTCGCCTTGGGAGCCTATCACACTTTATGTTGCATTGTATCAAAAGCACATTCCTTAAAAGCGATGAGCGTTGGATTTGTCATTGTTCTGATTTTTATCATTTTTCAGTTATTCACTTTCTTTATTTAAAATATCCATTATATGTTGCATGTTCTTTTATCCTTTATAACCAAGCATATCACACAATTAAAACTGTTTTGTTAAAAAGCCTAAATAATACCCAGATAAGTCATATTCATAGTCAATATTTGCTTACCGGTCTTACAACAATCCCACTATGCATCGCTACACCTTTTAGATTCTTTGTCAATAAGCGTTTTGTGCATGTGAATCAGTAAGACATACTTTATTATCACTGGAGATAACTAGATTGGGTTGTTTTGTAACAAAAACATATGTCTCCCCCCATAATTTATAAACCACCCTGGCTGAAAGTTGCGCTCTGCACGTCGTCTCAGTATGGTGAACATTTGTGCCAAGTTATTTAAAAATCCCTCAAGCGGTTCAAGAGATATGGAGTGGACACAAAATATAGTGCATATGACCTTCGACCTCTAAGTGTGACCTTGACCTAGAATGGATGTGGCTGAAAGTTGTGCTCTGCACATCGTCTGGATATGGTGAACATTTTTTGCCAAGTTATTTCAAAATCCTCAAGCGGTTCAAGAGATATGGAGAGAACACAAAAATATAGTGCATATGACCGTCAACCTCTAAGTGTGACCTTGACCTTGAAGAGACATGGCTGGAAGTTGTGCTCTGCGCGTCGTCTCAATATGGTGAACATTTGTGCCAAGTTATTTCAAAATCTCTCAAGCGGTTCAAGAAATATGGAGTGGACACAAAATATAGTGCATATGACCTTCAACCTCTAAGTATGACCTTGACCTTGAACGGACGTGGCTGGAAGTTGCGCTCTGCATGTCGTCTCGATATGGTGAACACTTATAGAAAACGCAACTTTTTTAGGGTCAGTATATAATTATGTAGTTTTTTTGAATAATGGATTGTTTAAAATTTACCAGTGTTAGATTGAAAATCACCACTGATACCAGTCCACCATATTTACTGCTGAAAATTAATACAGTGTACTGAAATGAATGTTTTATTTTTTTTGGTTAAATAAACGTAAAGATACTCGATTAGTTGTGTTTTTACCTTCTTTTTTTTTGTATATAAATATATAAAGACAAGAACAAGATACAAAGTTTCATGTTGACTCCTCGTGATAACAGAAATGCTTCAAACCACTACCAAAAGAAAAATAACATTAGATCTAGGATGTCATCGCTGGAAACTGTTCTGCACTGATAATTTGTCATTTTATACATAAAATAGTGTCAACATTATTATGAATGCTATGAGAGAATGGATAGGTCAAATTACACATAGCAGATCAATAGACGTTGAAATGTAACCGCTCGACATGAAGCTGACATAGAAAAGCTCCCGGAAATAACTCAACTATTAACATGACCAAAGGAAATAGCAATGATCTCCAGATAAGGTGATTTTTTGAGGATGTACATGTAATCATTATAGCCAATAACCCAATTACTTTTAAAAAAACTGAGTAAAAAAACAACAACTCAATTTTGAAATAATTTAATCATACTTTAAAATCTTAACAATCTCAAGCAAATGATTAAAATACTAAATTTGTTTGAATGTTTGTCTATTATCACCTCTTAAAAAATTGCATCTCTACTGTTAACATGAATAATTTTATATTAATGAGTTATTTGACATGAAACCAATTTTTCGAAAACAAATAACTACAACTATATCCCTGAAATTCTCAATTATTTCAGACCAATATCCAATTAAGAAAATGATGGGGTAAAGACCCAACTGAGCCAAAAGTACTCTAGTTTGTGGGACAGCAGAGTTAAATGGGAGAGGGAGTGCCTTTGACTCGCCTTGATAGCTATAATTCACTGTTAGACATGCAAATGGTGGCCACTCTTTAATTTGCAGTACTAGAAATTGTATTTCATTTTAAGAAACAACACCATAAGAAATGTTCCTGTGAATTTCATTAAGTTCCAGCAATCATTAAGGAGAACTGAACTGAATGTTCTTGCATACCGTAAATAAACATGCACAACGTTAGTAGTTGGTGACGTCAAAGCGTAGAATGTAAATGATATGCAAGAAAAAGAATCAATCAAGGGTATCCGGTTCAGATAGGGAAATTCCGACACTCAGTATAACTGTTTTAATCGAAACCTCGGCAGAGCCAATTACAAACAAATATACCTCGTTGTGGATTTCCGATCTTCACCAGGTACCCATGAAAGATTTTTATATTGTTTAACAGCTCACCAACATATTATAGGTTATTTGGAATTGATTTGAACGGGGGTTTTAAGGCGCACCCAACACATGAAAGGTTATATGGCGCCTAGCAGGAATGAACATGCCAGGCTCATCCTCCATGTACATCTAGATAAAATATGGAGAATGGGCCTAGAACCTTCTCACCTGCAGAACTGTAGTGTTGCTGCAAATTCTATTGTCGACACAACATTTACACTGTAGCCACATTATTGTTTTTCTGTCACTGCTCTATTGATCTGAGCGAGATGACGCCTGAAACAATGCAGGGATCATGAGGAAGACCTTTAATGAGCAAGAACAAAAAATTATAAAACGAACATGAGTTTGGGGTGGAGGGTTCTACCCCTCTGCCTATCCCTCCAACGGGATCTGCAGTGGCCCTATTCTTTGCTCTGGAACCAAACAAGGACCCCGGAACCACACGGGGCAGGTTATTTGGAGTCACTCCAGATAGGGGTTAGGATACACAGCAAACGGGATTTATTAAGGAAAAGCAATTTCAATAAAAGGGTAACCAGCAGATGACATCTGGCACATGACTGTACCATCATATAAAAATATGGCACATACATGTATATTCACCTAGACGGAGACTGATTTTAAATTTCATTCAAAGTTTCTATTAAGGTTAAAATTCTGTCACTTAAAGCTTTAATACATGCAATGGCAGAAGTCGCTTTAAATTCTTATCATATTTTTATTTTTATTAAATGGCTTACCACTCCAGTGCAAGTGCTTTTAAATTATAAACACTTAACACATCACAACCATTTTCATTCCTTAACCCCATCCTTCCTTTTCTACTTTCAACAAATATTTATCATGCAGATAATTTATGCTCTTTTCTACCTGATTTATAAATAACCTAATAAAGTTTGATTTATCAGGCAGTGACTGATAAAGCAAAAGCATGTGGATAATGTACTATTAAATGTTATCTGACAATCCTAAAACAACATGAAGAAACAAAGAGGCCCAAGATGGCCAGTGGACGCTCTACTGGCTCAAACAGCTCTTATATCAAGGGTTGTCGTCATAACATTCCCATCAGTACCTCTTTTAAAAAAAAACACAAAACAACAACACACACAACAGAAACTTAAACCCTTCAGCCATGCTAACAATTTACCGGTAAACAAAGAGGCCCTAGTTCTAATTTGGTATGGTTATTTAGGGACTCGAGGCACAAGAATTGTTTTAAATTTATAGGTTTTGACTGCCTGTAGAGAGGCCCCTTTATGCAGGCGGTCAAACCCCATTTTATATAATTGTTGTGCCTCGAGTCCCTAAATAACCATACTAAATTAGAACTAGGGGTTGTTTTTAGTAACAAGAGGGCCATGATGGCCCTATATCGCTCACCTGAGTTAATTTGAACCAATACATGAGGGCCAGGGCCAAGATGGCCCTAAAGCGATCACCTGAGTACTGGCACATTATCGAACTTCTTCGAAATCTTATGGTCATATACAATCTGTGCAAGTTTGGTTAAGGTTGTTAATGTGGGCTCTGTTGTGTATAACAACATTGATATAGACAGTTTAAGACACTGACAAAGTTTGGTAAAGATCAAATATAAAATGAAGGTGAAGAGCCAAATTTGACCCCAGGGCTACATGTAATATATGAGAGCTGTGTGCTTTGTGGTTTTATAGAAGAATGATTTTTTAAGTTTTTCCCTATACAAGTCTATGTAAAACGTGACCACTGGGGGCAGGGCCAAATGTTAACCCAGGGTCACCATTTGAACAAACTTGGTAAAGGACCATAAGGCCTTTTTTTTTTAATAACTTGGTTTACGGATTTTTTCTGAAAAAATTACGTCAGGAGGTCGAAATAAAAATAAAAATAAAATTACTCGGGGTGAAATTGAGAGAAAAAATTACAAGCAAAATGTTGACATTTTAAGTCAAAAAGGGGGGAGAGAATCAAAAATCGAACATCACTTTTCGTAGATCCCTATCGAAATCCATGTTTAATAGCATACGTTAGATAACCGAGCATGTCCTTGACACGAGTGGAAAATTTTTTTAAAAAAAATGTAAAAAAAAAAAAAATTAAAAAAAAAAAAAAAGTGAAAAGTACAATTTTATTTTTTTTCCAAAACGGGAAAATTAGACTCGGCGGATCCGTAAACCAAGTCATTAAAAAAAAAAGGCCTAAGAGTATAGTAAATGCAAAATATTAAATCCCTGGCTCTTGTAGTTCCAGAGAAGAAGACTTTAATGTGTTTCCTATATAAGTCTATGTAAATCTGTGACCCATGGAGTGGGGTCAAATTTTACCCCAGGGTCATCATTTGAACAAACTTGGTAGAGGACCATAATCTAATAGTAAAAGCAAAATATTAAACCTCTGGCTCTTGCAGTTTCAGAGAAGATACCCGGGGCGCGGCCAAGTTTTGACCCCAGGGTCACCATTTGAACAAACTTGGTAGAGGACCATAAGCTTATAGCAAATGCAAAATATTAAACCTCTGGCTCTTGCAGTTTCAGAGGAGAAGATTTTTAAGTTTTTCCCTATACATGTCTATGTAAAACATGTGACCCTTGGGGCAGGGCCAAATGTGACCCCAGGGTCACCATTTGAACAAACTTCGTAAACGATCATAAGCTTATAATAAATGCAAAATATTAAACCTCTAGCTCTTGCAGTTTCTGAGAAGAAGATTTTAAAAAAAAATCCTATACAAGTCTATGTAAAACTGTGGCCCCCGGGTACGGGGACAAATTTTACCCCAGGGTCACCATTTGAACAAACTAAGTAGAGGACCATAAGCTTATAGTAAATGCAAAATATCAAACCTCTGGCTCTTGCAGTTTGCGAGAAGAAGATTTTTTAAAAAAAAATCCTATATAAGTCTATGTAAAACTGTGACCCCCGGGGAGGGGACAAATTTGACCCCAGGGTCACCATTTGAACAAACTTAGTAGAGGACCATAAGCTGATGCTACATGTAATACATGAGACCTCTGTGCCTTGTGGTTTCAGAGAAGAAGATTTTTTAAAGTTTTTTTCCTATATGTCTATATAAAAAAAACATGCAAAATCTCAATATACAAACTTTGGACCCCTCGTACATGGTCATTTTTTACCCCGGGGACTTCATTTGAACAAACTTGATAGTCTAGACATTGGCGAACATTTTAAAAGACAAACTGTTGAAATCTGTTCAGCGATTCTTGAGAAGAAGATTTTTTAAGGTTTCAACCATATATGGTAATGGCGGCCATCTTGGATGTAATGCTGACCTAATTTTAACAAAATCTAAAAGGCATTCATCTAAGGATCATCCACGTGAAGTTTTGGTCAAAATTGGCCTAGCAATTTCTGAGGAGAAGTCGTTTGAAGCAAAAGTTAACGACGACGACGACGACGACGACGGACGACGGACGAAGAGTGATCCCAATAGCTCACCTTTGAGCC